>JAMKCH010010948.1:0-80193 GCA_023653785.1 Ophioderma brevispina
CCGAATGAAATAAATAAATCTTCTGTTTCACTGCAGAGTAGCATTATCTGTTTTACCACCTCCTAACAATTAATTTGATCATATAATAGGTTATAAAATAGTAACGCTAATGATATCATACCTTAGCTCTTCATTTTTGTAAAATTATTTTTCCCACTTATCCAAAACTATAGTTTTCAATATGGTTCTATGCACCAGACACATTGTATTGTGAGTTCCAACGCTGGTTGCTTACAATGCAATTTTAGTAACCGCGCTTTTGTGGAATGTTCGGTTTGTATCACTTTTTGAAGTAGAAAGCTTAATGCCGAAATTTTTAATGTTATATAAATTGGTGGAACTTCTGTTTTACACCACTCTTTTACGTTTTACTAGCCCGCATTCTGCGTGAACCGGGGCATAGTATTCTGGCTTGATGCTGTTTTAGTTACTATGCCCAGTGGATTGGGCATAGTAATTCTGCTTATATTGCTGTTTAGGTCTCTCGTCTTCTTCCGACCATCCCTTTTTCGCCTTCTTCTGCCAAAAACGGCTGGGCCGATATGTACCAAAATCGTCAGAAGAACCACCTGACCCAAGCTACATCAGGGTGTACATAGTTTGCCCTTTGACCTCTCGTAGGGGTCAATAGAGGCAAAAACTACAAACGTTGGAACCTACTTATCTCCCAATAAGGTGCGCTACTGCGAAAATTCTGCCTGAGCATCGTCTTGGTCAGTGTAACAGCTTGTAACATAATTAATATCGGAACTATTAACATCACAATGGCGGCATTATCTAATTAATATCAAAAATGATATATCTCAATCGATAACACGTGATAAGGTGATGTCTGTGCAAAGTTGTGGATAATGTCGAGACGAATCATGTGACAGAATATTTGGCCCCAGGGTCACGTGTAAGATAGCAAATGAGCTAATTAATACTGGCAAAAACGCTATAACTAACCAAAGTATAATTTTCGGTAAAAGTGTCACAAGAACCACTGGAAATCTCGATTTCTTATGTGCACAATATGGGGTTCAAAGGTCAAAATGGGTCATCTGGGGTCCAAATTACAACAGAAGCTTAATTGACCTACATAGCTATGCCATCTTGTAGGCACCAATGAAAAGTGAAAGGTCCACATACCCCGCTCTAAGAGCCATCGTTAAGGGTCCAAGGTCAACATGAAACTCGGCATAGTATCCCTGAGTCAAAAACTAAAAACTTCTTATCCTATTTCTTCTATAGATTAGGGGGTCTGCGGATGACGAAACTTGCGTCATGAGTCATCGTCATGGGCCAGTGTAATAGGTTTGTACACAGATAAACAATCGAAGGGTCCTTAACATTCCAAATGGCCGCCATATCTAATTAATATGCAAAAATCAATATCCTAAAAAAACATAAGACTTAATGGGTGGTGTCGTGCAAAAGTTGCTGATAATGTCACAACCATTCGTTGACAAAATTTGGCCCCAGAGTCCACGTGTAAGATATGCAATGAGTTTAATATGCAAAACCACTGTAACTCATCACCCAAAAAGGTATTACCCAAACTTGGTTACAGAACCACTGGATAACGCTCTATCATCCATATATTCGCAAAGTCAAAATGGGTCAGCATGGGCTGGGCGTCAAATCTAAAAGTAGTTTATTGTAGGGATCTAACTATTATCATATGCCATCGGTAGGCCTCGATGCAAAATGAAAGGGTCAAAGGTCAACAACACCAACCGACTGTGGCACTATACGTCATCACAGCGTAACGGCATAGTCCTCATCCTGGAGTTGTCCTAGTCTTCTCCATTCTCCTTCTTCCGACCATCGCTTGTTTTTCGCCTTCTTCTGCCTTCTCCTGCCAAACGCGGGCCGGATATTGACCAAAATCGGTCAAAGAAACCACTGACCCAAGCTTAATCAGTTGTACATATTTTTGACCTTTGACCTCTCGTGGGTCAATAGAGGTCCAAAACTAAAAATCTTTGGAATCCTACTTCTTCTACAGATTAGTTGCGCTACGTACGAAAATTCGCATGAGCATCGTCTTGGTCTGTATACAGCCTTGTACACAGAATTAATATCGGACTCTCATTAACATTCAAAATGGCGGCAGTATCTAATTAATTAGGACAAAATGAGATATCTCAAAATCGATAACACCTTGGATAGGTGATGTCTGTGCAACATTTGGCGGATAATTTCGAGACGAATATGTACAGAATATTGGCCGCCAGGGTCACGTGTAAGATATCCAAATGAGCTAATTAATAGGCATAACGCTTAACGCATCACCAAAGCAGATATTTTATGTCAAATGTGTTTCACAAGAACCACGGGAAAAGCTCTATTTCTAAAGTGCACAATATGGGGGCAAAGGTCAAATGGGGTCTCTAGGGGTCAAATAATAAAGAACCTTAATGCCCTACATAGCTATGCCAGCTTGTAGGCATCAATGAAAAGTGAAAAAGTTCCACAGTAACCCCTCTCTAAGAGCCATCCGTTAAGGGTCAACGGTCAACATGAAATGGATCAAACTTTTTATGCCATCGTGTAGGCTCGAGCAAATGAAGGGTCAAGGGTCCAACAACAACAATTCGACATTGACTATGACTTCATCACTAACGGGCATAGTCTCCTGAGTTGTCTAGTCTGTACTTCTCATTGTATTAATTTCCGCAATTTTTGCCACAAAATATGATTAGCTCATAGTTGTATCAATAACTGCTATGATATTAACTCGAATGTCAAAATTTTTAAAACTCGCATTTGGAAAATGATAAAACTGCAACTGTCATACTAAAGATTAGGGTACCAAATAAATGTTATATCTCTAAAAATAGCTACCCCTTTAAATTAAAACTAACAATAAATACTGGCTACAAATGGAAACATCTGAGTTACGGTCAGTGGCGTAACGCGCCACCCCCCCCCCCTTCCCAAACACACCCAATTCGGGAAGGAGCACAAACGATGCGAAGGTGGAAGGGGGAAAGGGAGGAAGAAGATGAAAAAGAGGAGAAGAAAAGAGGAATGAAGGAACAGAGAGGGAGAGGGAAGAAGAGAAAGGAGAAGAGGAAAGGGAAGAAAAGGAGAAGGGAAGAGAGAAAGAGGGAAGGGAGGGAAGGTAAGGATAGATATGAGGGGAATGATGGTAAGGGTAGAGAGGATGGAAGGATGGGAAGGAAAAAAGGAGATGAAGAGAGAGAAAGGAGAAGATGAAAGGGAAGAAAGGAAAAGGAAATATTTATGTAGCTCAACTGAATTATTATGATTGTGCTCTGAAAACACTACTGTACCTTGTTTTCATGTTTTACATTTTTTAAAGGTCACAAATTTTTGCAGAGATATGACATCTCGTACGTGTGTATGCAGGATATATAAAAGAAGAAGAAAATCTGGTCTGGCTCGAGTAAACCAGGATCTCAAAAACTAGGCGCCGTGTTCTTTATAGAAAGCCATATAAATGAATTTTGTGCTATTTGTCAAATTCGAGAAGAAAAACCCGTTGTTTTTCGATAGGAGAAACGGTTTTTTCACCCGAAGAAACAAGGTTCTCAAATATTTGGCGTCATCATAAATTCGAAAAAAAAACTATTTTTCTATCCTCAATTTAGAAAAAATAAAAAACCTGCCTTTCTCTCCCGAGATTTATCAAAAACTTTCAAAATTTGAAAATCTGGTTTTTCAATAGGTATTCCAGAAAAAAAAATCCCCCCCCCATAGAGGGCGCCGGCAATCCAGACTTTTGTCACTTTGAAAGCTGGAATTCCAGAATTTAATTGGTCTATACGAGTTGGAATTCCAGCCATTTTTGTGTCGCCTGCCCTAAGGCAGGAAGACACATAGGGATCACTTTGTCCACTGTTGTTGTAGTCTGTTGTTGATGTCTGTTGTTGATGTCTGTTGTTGATGTCTGTTGTTGTTGTCTGTTGTGAAAAAGGGTTAACATTTGCCTGTATTATCCTCATGCTTTGATGGATTTAAACCAAACTTGGGTCACAGGTGCAGCATGGCATACCCCATTTGCTGATGAGGTCAAAGGTCACATGTCAAGGTCCAAGGTCAAATTGTAAAATAGGCTGAAAATGTAAAATTGACCTCATTTGTAAAGTTGAAGTTCAATTGGAACCAAACTTGAATCATAGGTGCAACATGGGATCCCTCATTTGTTGATGAGGTCAAAGGTCACATGTCAAGGTCAAAGGTCATGTGAGGTCAAATTGTAAAGTAGGCTGAAAATGTAAAATTGACCTCATTTGTAAAGTTGAAGTTCAATTGGAACCAAACTTGAATCATAGGTGCAACATGGGATCCCTCATTTGTTGATGAGGTCAAAGGTCACATATCAAGGTCAAGGTCATTTAGGCCTATCATTCACTAACCGCGACGGCAGGCGACTCAAGCGGTCCGAGGACCGATGTATTTTAGGTATAGAGGGTGACGAAATTCCAGTGTTTTTACGATTTTCAGAGGTAGATTCCAGCAAAAGAAATATTTCCAACGCCCTCTATACCCCTTACCATAATCATCTAGGAATTCCATGTTTTTTTACATTAGTAGTTTAGGAATTCCTGGAATTTACGGAAGGTAGTGTCTAAAATTCCTGGTAATTTACGGAAGGTAGCGCCTGGAATTCCAGATAATTCATGGAAAGCCATGAATTCCAGATATTTTGTGAACAAAAATGTTTGCCCTCTATAGGGGGGGGGGGCATTTTTTTTCTGGAATAGCCCAATCTAGAAACCAGGTATTTTTAATTTGAAGTCAAGTTTTATTTAAAAACCTTAGCTTTTCGAATTTCAGAAACCAGGTTTCTCGATTGAAAAAACATTTTTTTCCTGTCGGGAAACTTGCATGGTTTCTCCTTTGTTGTGCACGTGAAGATTCTAGACTGTTCCTCTGAATTAGCCTTATTTCTCCATCTCTCACACTTGTTTAATTCAGGCATGTCTCAACATCAGCAAGTCAATCTCTTGGAAAAATTCCGAGAAGGGGGCCACAAGCTTATCATCGCAACGTCTGTGGCCCAGGAGGGGTTGGACATAGCTCAGTGTAATGTTGTCATTCGTTATAACCATTTAAGTAGCAACGTGGTAGGGCGCGTGCAGACAAGAGGTATGTTCAACTTGTGCAAGGCGCACTACCAACTTTATCCATTGTTTCAAATACAAATCTAATTCAAATAATGTCACAGATCATATTGGCCAGAAATCATGCGAGGAGTACAGCATATTCCCCTCCCCAAAATTGAAACAATAGGCTTACCATGGCAAGAATGCACTCTATCAAGCACCTAATTTGATGTCTCCAAATCACCTGCTCTATGTCCCATGCTTCTGCTAGCAAGTTCAATCAGTTCTGCTCAGGTAGAGCGCCTTGTTTAATCTGGCAAGCTTTTCTCATATTTGCAAGAATTTGATCTGAGTTTTGTACAGGGAAAGATTAAAACCACAAAAAGCACAAAGCAATTTAATCAAAGCGGTTGCTCTGACTAGCACAACCACTGCACCTGACCGCAGTTTGCATTTGTAGTTTTCATACGTTGACAAGTAGTATCCAGTGTGTATAACAAACCACCAGGACGTGTACCAATTTATTTGTATAATCTTCCTCTAGACACGGTAGCCATTTCAAAGTACAAATATTGGGTATCTCATAAAAAGAGAACCCTCAAAGCACCCTCTAAAAAGAAAAATGTAATTATGCTTTATCTGCGACAAAGGTCAGTTCTGATATTGAAAATGTTAGTTTCAATTATTAGAAACAAGATCTTACCTCATTCTTCTTATTACTGCGCTGCTCTGCACAAACCGTGTTGTTGGGAATGGGGCATTCCGTCGAGTGGCCGCCAAGATCCTCGTAATCATGGTAATATGGGCCATTTTTGACTCCGTTAGACTTTGCCCTGTGAAGTGTATGCACAGGGACCACAAGCAAACTTGCCAGAACTTTGCAACAGAATAACCGCTTCCTTTGCAAGCATCCGACGGACAAGAATGGTTCGCAAGTCGATAATTGAAATGGAAAATGGAACGCAAGTCTGCATCCGTCTTAGAGGCAGCCAAATGTTGACGCCCGTGCATATTTTCTGGTCCAAAATTCACCTCATATTTTACCACATTAGTTTAAAAATGGTAAAATTACTGTGACATTTAACGGTTTTAGGTTTGAAATTGCACAATTTTAGCGCACTAAGCGCGCATATGTACAAGTTATTTTGATATAACATTTAACATATAATATTTTGATATAACATTTAACATATAATATTTTGGATCCAGCAAAATCATATACAATCCTGCAAACTGCGGAACATAAATGCCTTGGTCCACTTCCTAATTTTCAAAACATTTTTGGCACTTCCTCTGGATATGGCATATCTGGAGAACGGGTTGGCACAGCGTACCTTCCCTCGCCTTTCACAAATGAGGACTCCTGATCAATTCCCGGTAGAGTCTCGTTCTCGTTGGCTTTATGTGAAAATCGCGAAGCGCTTTGCATGTTTAAATGGATATGACTTTTTTTTTTTTTTTTTTTTTATTTTACCACATTAGTTTAAAAATGGTAAAATTACTGTGACATTTAACGGTTTTAGGTTTGAAATTGCACAATTTTAGCGCACTAAGCGCGCATATGTACAAGTAATATATCTTAATTGTCAGCAAAAAATGTTTCATTAATAAATTTCCATCAACCCATCCCCCTCCAAAACAAATTTACGCCACTGATTAGGTATAAATATAATACTTATGTTAACGCTTCCGATGATATAAAAACTTCAACTTGTTTTTAAGGCAAGTCGGGGAACGAGGCTTTTGATCACGAAATGTACCTTTAAATTGGTCAGGTCCATTGATGTAATATACTTATTGCGATGAAATAAAAACCTTTAATGCAGCCAACTAATGTAATTTCACTGAATTTCAAAACATACTGAAAAGCATCAAGAGTATATTATTTTGATATAACATTTAACATATAATATTTTGATATAACATTTAACATATAATATTTTGGATCCAGCAAAATCATATACAATCCTGCAAACTGCGGAACATAAATGCCTTGGTCCACTTCCTAATTTTCAAAACATTTTTGGCACTTCCTCTGGATATGGCATATCTGGAGAACGGGTTGGCACAGCGTACCTTCCCTCGCCTTTCACAAATGAGGACTCCTGATCAATTCCCGGTAGAGTCTCGTTCTCGTTGGCTTTATGTGAAAATCGCGAAGCGCTTTGCATGTTTAAATGGATATGACTCGCGTTAAAAATAATCAAATTATTATTATTATTATTATATTGATGAAAACACCCTTCTTTTCATTAAATTGATCACAGGAAGAAATCGCGCCAAAGGTGGCCGATTCTATCTTGTAGTTGATAAGCAATTGGGACTAAAAGACAAGAATATAATGACTCGATTGAGGGAGAAAATGATGCTGACGGCAACTAAGTCTGTCCAAATGAAACTGATAGACAACAAACAAGAAATGATGGAAAAGGTGAGATATCTGCTTAAAATCCAAAAATGGCAATACCACATTCATATTTCTAACGCCCTCGTACTTTCTGTGTGCATATTTGGGTTCCTTTGAATTTAGTTTAAAGCGGCACTGGCACATTTTCAGAAAATATGAAATTTTGTCAACTTGCTCGCAAATGATAGTCTAGGCCATTGGAAGAATAGAGATATATTTTACACCTAAAATAAACAGATAGGGACATTAATAAGAGGCTAAAGACATCCAGGTATATTTGTAGGTTAACTTTTAACTTTGCCGTAACTTTAATCAACAAATGAATATCATAGACTCGTACTCATTGATATTAAAACCACAAAGGTCACAAACCGGTCAAAGAAGGTGCATGCCGTGAGAATCAACTCTAGCGTGTATTTTCTTGTGTTACACCATTTCCGCGTCGTCTGCTGATTTAATGTCGCCGGCGACATTAATTATGAAATCGTTCTGTTTACCCATAAACGCGCTGATTTGGGCTAAATAACTTCAGGTGAGGGCTAATATAATAAAATCTTTACAACCATGCAAAAATATCAATTTTGAAAAATATAGAGGGCACCCTATTTTTCAAATGTGCAGTGTCTCTGTAAATGATCTAAACCTCCCTCAAGGTGGTTTAGTTCTATGTCCTAAAATCGGGGATCCTTGGTCTTAATTTGTACGGGTAAAGGTCGATTTTCCATCAAACGTTTTGTAAATTTACTTGGCTTTTGGGATGTAAATGTGAAGTTAGCAAGAATTAAAGTGTGGACTTGCATTTGTGCCAATTGGAGGATCGTTGTTTAGTTATATTTCTCTAGAAATTACGCATCGTTGTTTCAACAGAAGACGTGCCAGGCATCGTCTGCCAGTTCCATGAAATCCCACTTTAAAATTAGCTGTAATGATTAGATGTAAGATCTGTGACTAAATAGTCGTGTTACGGTAGCCGGTGAATACAAAGGTCAAAATACCTTTAAAAAACGTGCTTGGGAATTTTCTTCTGTATCCTTTGGAGCAGTCCTGATAACTTTGTCGTGTATCTCAAGACGACAAAGTACTGCTGGTCACTTGTTGGCACAACATTCTGCAATTTTGGCAACTAACAGTCCTGGATGCACTAGTCTGTCATAAGTGTCCACCGTTTTGATACACAAAACAATCTTTTATCCTAATTCATTCAAGCTCTTTATGCTTCAAATTCAAAAAAACTGCAGCAAAACTAGGGTCTAGCAAATGTGGTAGCAAAAGACAATAACTTTTAATCCTAATAATTATACTGCTGAAGTTCATTCTATTTGTAGATCATTATTGCTTGTAATCTCCCCTTCATGTGCGATGTCTTTTGTACTATACAGTTACCTTCAAAGGCTAAATTTAGCAAAATATATCTGCATCATACATATATAGCCCTTACATCAACATGATGAAGAACACATTTCATCATTTTGTCATACCTAATATTGCCATCTAATGCATCGTACCTGGAAAATTCTTAGCTATTTATAACAGAAAGATCTCCAGATTAAGGTTGTAAACAGATCACTTCTTCGCTAAATATTACTAGGGGAATTCCATTTCCTTCAACCAAGTTGGAAACAAGCTTTTGGTGTTTCCCCTTCTCAAAAGTTGCAAACGGAACTAATATTATATTAAATCACAAAAATCATATACTATAACAGCCGTTTTAATCACTTCCTAGATCACGGACCTGCAGAAGGAGGACCAGCTTGATCGAGAAATCAAAATGAAGCAAGAAGCATCTAAACAGCGGCAAAGGGTTAAGGAACGCGTCAAACTGAGCTGCAAGAAATGCTTCGAATTTGTTTGCTACAGCGATGACATCCGTTGCATCAAAGAAATACACCATGCCGTTGTTGCTGACGGTTTTTTGGAAAGATGTGCAACCAAGGAGGAGAAGAAGTACCGTTGACGATGGGTGATTTCGATTTTCGGAAAACGATTGCTTGTGACAACTGCAAAAAGGACTCGGGTACGTTGGCTATTTATAAAGGCATGGAGGTTCCCCTTCTCACGATTTCCGGTTTAGTTGTAGAGTACACAAACGGACGAAAGCAGAGACCGAAAAAATGGAAAGATGTTTTGTTTGCCGTGGAGCAAATGTCTATGGAGGATCTGAAGAGGTTGGTTAACACCGATGGTCCTAGTTGAACTGATGAATAAATGACAGAAAATGCGTCAAAATAAGGGGCTATCACGATCAGGAGTATTGAAAAGTAAAGTTTGTTGTTTCAACAGGTGTTTAACATTTTAAAGGCACAACTAGGAATTTCACATACCGTATCGGATTTCCTGATAAATACACTGGTGTAATGCTTATCTTCAAACATAGCCTCATCTGAAAGCAAAATGTTTCTTTACCAATATTGCGAAATTTCTTATCTAATATTTGCTCCAATACAAGATTCGTTTTATCTTTTGAAACATAAGCAACTAAAAATCACCTTTAAATTTTTGTTCTTTTTTTAAGATACTTCTGAAGGCAAATACTGACCAAGCAAGAAATCTATTGAGTGTTTATTTCATATGAACTTACTGTTTATCAGCTGGTTTATCATCCAATACATAGATACCTAGAAATTCATCGATGCGCCTATAAGGCATTGATGCGATTTTGTGCCTGCGCTTTATTCAAAGGTTTGTAGAGTTTGTAATTGCTTGTGTGCAAAATTTGATCAAAAATAATACCAGCTACACTAGAAAGGTCAAATGTAATAATTTGCAATCTTTTGCAGATTTTCATTTTGTAAATCGAAGGGGTGTGTTTCACAGCAACTACCGCAGCTTTCCGTGTGCTTTTGCGTGTCGCCGACTACATATACCAAACATCCCTGGACACCCATTTGGGGATTTCCTCTCCTCCGTTTAAACTTCTGACGAAATACTGGACAACTGTAGATGGGACATGTGTGTCAGTGAGAGGTTTAAGGCTTTTCGTATAGCTTGATTAATACCAAGGATCCCATTAAATGCGTGTTGTCCCCTATAGATATGTTCTAATGTAGTGAATGGCTGAATACTGGTTAATGTGACATCTCGTTAGATGATAAAAATTATATATTTCTGTAAGGATATTACACGATTTACTCTCCGTTCGTGGCTGATAATTCTCAGCCACGAAGGGAGAGTTTACGAGTGTAATATCCTACTTAACAACACATCTGGGACGTCAACCCTATTTGCTTCTTCCGCTCCATTATTTTGAGCCCGAGGAGTGTTTTTGAAGTTAGTTGCTCATTCACAATATAATCATTAAAACCGGATTTGAAGCCGGATAATTTTATTCAAAGGTTTTGTAGGCTGGTGTTAATTAAGATCTTTAAAACGCAATACTGGGCATTCTGTGCTTGTATAATGATGACGATTAGGTTTCAAGTATTGATCGCATTTTCAATCAAGTCCCCGCATCAGCATTTCGTACTTGTAGATTTCCTTGTATATGTGCTTGGTTTTGAGATGTTGTCACAGTTTCTACAGAGTGGATGTACATTTATATTTGATTCCTCGCCATTGACTTTATTACCCTGTTGATAATAATAGAGTAGATACTGCTAGGATGGAAATTACCGGCTAAATGGTGTAAACGAGATGTGTCATTAAAACGAATGTACTCAACGATTTACACGCCTGTATAGGGTCAATCAGACCTGTGTGTGGATAAGTGAATTGCTATACCAAGTGGATATGAACCCGTATCTGGATTACAAGCTAAATGCCTGAAACTTGAGGATGCCTTGTAATCTATTTTATTGTATTATGATCATTATTCGTGTGTTCAAAATGAAATAACTGAATGTGCATGGATATATGACCCGGGGATATGATCCAAAATCTGAATCTAGGGAGTTAGGATTTTCCGAAGGATGAGGATCTGCAAATACTGTATCCATAACCCAGATATCCAGAAATGCCGATGGCAGAATCAATAATTCGGGAATATACTGATCGCCTAATGGCTCTATATGTGAACAAGATTTCATCGGTAATGGTGTATTTTTCTCCCTGGATATCCAGTTAATCGGAACTGGTATGTGTGAAGGTGCGTGGTCTCGTTTTTTTCCTATTCGGCAACAAAAATATTTCGGCTTATTATTACCGCTCGCATACGGTTTTCAAATCGCATTTTACTCACGTTCGTTTTTTTACAGGAAAGTTTTTTTCAATTATTAATCTTGGCCGACTAAAAATGTCGCGGGAAATGTTTCATACGTACCCCGGCCCACCGCTACCTACCCCCCTTTAAAAATTTACAGGAGACATTTTTTTTAATTTAGGACATACACTCACGAACACTCTAACATAAAACCAAAATTTAAAACAAAATTGTTACCTGTTACAACTTGAAAAACTGTGTAGCGCATAGCCTTATTGACTTAAAGGTGCAACGAGAGATTTTTGAGGCACCCAAATATTGGCTCATAATAGTAATTTCATATAGATTAATACTTAATAGATAGCTTCCTTGTATTTCGCTACAGAATGCCTTTTAGAGAGAAAAAGAGGATTGTGATCCCGGTGGTGGCACCTTTTGTATCAAAGGCGCAACGCATGCTCGTTCTAAAAATTAAAAAACCCCTATTTCGCGTGCTTTCAGGAAGTTTTTTGAAAATTTACCCCCTATTTTGCGGAAAAACAAGGACAAAGTTATAATTTATTCTTTAAAATACCCCTTTTTTACAATTCAATGACAGTTTAAAAACACACACTATTTGTGCAAAACAAGACATCATTTAGAATGCAGCCATTTTGAAAATTCAAGATGCTGCCGATCTGCCACTCCTGGTAATTCTCCATCAAAAATTTTCTGTTCTCTTGGACCTTCTTAAGGTATCTAAATAGGTGTGATGCTTAATCATTGAAATCCCACGAGATTCCACAGTCCGCTTGACTAATGCACATATCACACTGCCACTTCCTTACATCACTGTACCATTGTTTCGATTTGCATTGTTCTTCCCCGGGATTGTGATTTGCTTATCTTTCAATGTAAAACATGGCTGAATTTTCTATTGCACCTATACGAATTAAGAATTCACAATTTTTTGTACCAAAGAAACATTTCTCGCTTAAATTCTTTTAGATGGGATATTTTTGATGGAAAGCTTACATCATGGCAAAATTCAGTACTGTCGATTTTTTTAAAGAACGCCTATGTGAAATCTCCCTCGTTGCAGACCTTTAATTGGCTCTATGAAAAGCATGCTTTGATTTTTCTGTCGTCAGCGACCAGAAAAAGCAAAATATAATACTAAATTATCATCTTATTACACAATCCGGTATTACATTCAGCTTAATATTCACGTCATGTGTGATCGAATATGTAGACAGGCATTTAAAATAATGCAAAACTCAGGGTTCGAAAAATGGGAGGGGCGCTGCTTCCTAGAAATTTCCTCATTGTCTTTTTAAATTAAAAAAAAAATAAATTTTACGGTCGCACAATTTCCATAAATAAACTGAAACTCCTGCATCTCTTTTTTTACGCAAATGTTACAGTAGAAAAATACTAAGATTATGATTTACGCTTAGATCAAATAAACAGGGAACACAAACATTAAAGAAAACGCACAAAGATACAAAGAACCAGCACGTTTCGGTTAGATTTTGACAAATTTAAAAAACAATATGAACAAAAATATTTCTAGCCTAAGAACACGATAAACAAAAGTTGAAGGAATCAATGAAATAACAGTAGATCAACCATGCATGAAATATAAAGATCAAACAAGTCACAATTTTCAAAATTTGCAACACAAAGAATTTATATAGTTGAAAACTGTATTGAAATTTCCCAAGAGTCATACGAATAATAAAAAATACGACATTCTTGTGAGATTCATAACTTACCCTAGAAAAAATAAAACACACACAAATAAAAAGGAACGAACCAAAAATTAACTCGTTTGTAATGGGTATAACACGTTATTTTCATGTGATTTTTATCAAACGCACACTCTATTTCTAAATTGTGCTCATATTGTAATACCTGTCTCTGTCTTTTTTTCCATGCATTTTTTTGCGCGAATGGAGCGAATGTATCCAATAATACGCCATTCGTAAACTCGGCGAAAGCATTCGCTTTTCTGAGTTACGAATGGCGGTTATTGGTTACTTCCTCTTCGTGCAAATATGGAGCTGAAAAAACAATAGTGTACCCGTCCCCACAAAAAAAAAGAAAAAAAAAAAAAATTGGTTGGTTTTGTTTAAGAGAATGGTTCTTGCTGACGAGAAATTATGAAAGCTAATTTCTTTAGTGTATAGTGTGTGTTTTTGAGAGCACGTGATGTCTAGATGAAAAGTGCAGGACTCATAATCATTGAACCGTTAAAATCGTGAGTTCGAGCCCATTGTGGTCCGTGTTTGCGTCCTTTGGGCAAGATACTTAGTCTCAATTGCTTAGTTGACCCAAGCGATAATTGGGTAGCTGTTATGGGCGGTATTAAAATCTAAGTGCTGATAGAGATGTGCACACTGATCTCTATACAATGGATTGGAAACCTGGACTTCGTAATTGGGCATTGACGGCCATATTGTCATCCAAAAGATCCCAAACAGTGGTTAAGAGCCGGTCATTTACACAAAATTAATGTGTTCCCATTGAAGGGTGGATAAGCGACATAACAGACTACAGAATCAAGTCAGTGAGCTCATTGTATTTGAATTGCGCGCGTATGGGATAACATGTCCCTAAAACGAGCACCCGGTATACAACTTCTTTTAAACAGTTGTCTCTTGAATGCTATTGTGTTCGGTAAACCAATATGTCTGCCGGTTGATTCAATTTATCTAATATACAAATTAACTGTTTGTAGCCAATCCATTGTGTACAGATCATGAGTTGTGCGCCTAGCCAGCACCATCTAGATGACTCGAAATGATTTGGACGATTTCCTGATGGCAGCGGTTTATAATAATTGGCAATTCGGCCTGTTTTGGCGGGGGGGGGCAAAAACAAACCACCCTTAGAGGTGGATATGTGCCGTTTAAATCGACCTATTGTTATTATTATTATTATGTGTGTGTATCGAACTCGGTATTCCCCCTACATTGTAATATCAAGAGTTTTTTATGTATATTTTTGTTGCTATATATATTTCCATACTCCCCCAATAGTCCATGCCTACAGACCATGTGACCTGTTATATTATTATGTTTTTTTCAACGGTTTTCTAGAGCTTTTTTTCATGCTGAATTTATCCGAAATGGATGCCAGATGAAAAACCTTTTGGCATTTTCGAAGAAAAGCCAAATTCAAAATGGCCACCAAAACACTAACCACTCATCTGCTAATTGCTCAAAAGTTGTTTTGCCTCTCCATGTCAAACAGCACCATTTGAGCATTGACATAATATCACTACCCCCTAATTAAGAAATTCAATATTGCGCCATACAACTAAGCATCTGTCTTTATCTCCTTTTGACCATAGAATGGATAACTTGTATTATTACTTACATAAGCAATCAATATGGTTGATTGAGACTATATGTGATAGCTTCAATCATTTGAATAATCTCAAATCAGTTAACTCTTCGATGGGCCTTTGCCCTAGTTAGAGCAGTTGTTTCGTAAAATGTTTACAAACAAACTCGAAATAATCTCAGAAGCAATGGACTGAAGGGTTGTTTCAATGAAAACATATTGAAATGAGCTAATGTGTGGATTTTCGTAACACAGAGAATGAGTAAATTTCAAGTTTCATGGAAATTATCGATCGATCGAGCGGCCCTGATTCGAGCCCCGCGGCGAGAGTCCGGTTTCTTGGTCATACTCAAATAATTCCTACAGCCTGTCTCACAAAAATGGTACAATCAGAAAAAAATTATTAAATATGAAATTTCAAAATAAGTCATTGTTACTTGGCATAATATTAAAGAACAGAGACCAGGCTTTCCAATAGTGTTTGTTTCATCATATTTGCTTTTGTCAATTCAGAGATATAACCAATTTTGTGCGATACACCAAAATCGATTTTGTGCCACTTTTATGCATGGGCAGAGTTGTTTCGTGTACTGTGCCATACTGTCTTGAAGCACACAAAAGATTGTAACTTGGCAAAAGAAACAAACCACAGATTAAAGTACACAAAGGAAGTCTAATTTTCTTGGCATATAAGCTTTAATAGTTAACATAATAAGTTCCATAATAGGTATTTTCTTTTCATACATGTAAATAATAAACAAATGCAAATATTTATTGCACACTTGAAATGGAGCATTGATTTTTTTACAAAATTGGTCAGAAGAAATATAAATGCAATCAAAATAAACACTCAAAATCCAAAGAAATGGTTTAAAAATATTGCACTATCTTTGTGCATTAAATAATTGTTGTAGTCAATAACAATTTTAATTTGAAAGCAAAGTATCAAGGTGTTGGTCGTACTTTGCGTTTCATGATACTTCAAGACCATAAAAACCTCTCTCGTCCAAGGGTAAATGGAGGTTACTGTACGGTCATGATTCTCTTCTAACAAATAACTTTATATCGAATGTCATACATTTTATCTTAAAAACAGAACTTAATGAAGATAATTTCCATCATTACGTAACTGTTTTCGCATCTTTCAAAGTTCCTTTATGAAGTTAACCCCCTTTTAAAAAAATTTCAAATCTGTTCAAATGTGAATAACTTATGTTTAACTAATTCTTTCACCGTTTTCTCATAACCAGAAAAGGCATAAACTCGATTTTTGTGTTCCGCAGTAAACCAGAGTTAACTTTTTTCTTAATATGATGCACAAAACAACTTACTTGTGTTCAGATTTAATATTGAAAAAATTCGATTGACCATTATTTTTTTTAGACAGGCTGTATATCCCTAACCGCCTTTTCGGAAAATGACTACCAACCCCACGATCACCGCAAAAAAGGGAGGTAGCGTTATTTTTCTTGTTAGATCAAGGGACAATTTTCCCATAAAATAAGACAGGGGTCCGCTCCGTGATTTTTGAAAAGTATAAAAAATGCAGTTAAGTGACGTAAAGTTAAAGGTCGAAAATTGCATAATCGCGCGGTAGTGTGATTATGCAATTTCTCATCGCCCCACCAATTGCACATAATGTGTAGGTGTATGCAGTGAGTGTCCGGTGCCGCATGGTTCGAAGAGTCATGTAAAGCTGTTGGTCCATGGGGATCATCCCGGGTCTATAACCTGCACTCATCACTCTATAGGTACCGGAGTCCCTTCCAACCCGCCCTAGGCCCGTGTGGAAGGGTAGGCCGTAATTCAGCATGGAAACATGTCGAGGCTTTGTCTAGCAGTGGACTGACATAGTTGTAAAAAACAAACATGAGAGAAAACACTAAACAACCACTCCTAATTTCTTATGTAGGAACGTTGCCAACGTATTGACTTGGTTGATTAAAGACAAAATGTACACAAGTGAGATTATTACCTCAGTTGATTGACAAACTGTTAAAGGTCCCAGGAAATGAGATGATCAACCTACTCCAAATCTTTACGGGGCATTCCATTCCAATAAACAGGGCCACAAAAAAGAATACACTACCAGTGACATCATTAGTGAAACTATTGATTTTCAGTCAGTGCCATGAATAGATTCACACCAGTCACCTGAAATTTTCTATTACTCTCTGAAAAATCAATATTTTTCGCTAATGATGTCATCACCAACCCAAATATTGAATGCTTTCTCGTCCCTCCTTGTAGACTTGACACAAACATCAATTCTATTTGCATTTCCTGGGACCTTTAACTTTAAAAGTTGAGTACTGGAAAGATGCCGCAAATTAAACATGGTCAAAATAGGCATATATCTATTCTGTTTTACACCCTTAAAAATAATTGCAGTGTATCATGGGATAGCATGATTTTTTTTTTGCTGCACACCTCGGACTTCAAAAAACACAGCATAAGCAATACAGGCGTATATTAAGAAATAAGTTGTAAAATGTATATTTAGAAAAATAAGGTAGTAGCAAGCCATCTTGTATAAAGTGTGAAAAATACTGTATGGTAAAGGGTGCAGTGCAAACTTTCTTTTGTGATTTTAATAAGAAAATAATAACACTTTTCAGCAGTTTATTGATAAGCATTAAGCATAAAGAAAAATAAAATGCGAGCATAGATGGTGTATTTTTATGCGATTTGCTGAAAATTGCTTGTAATTAAGACATTGTAATTGATTAGGAAAAAGGGAGATAAACTTGACAAACAAGAGATTTAGTGGGATAATGAATAATAAATGAAAGGATAAAAATACATAATGACCAGTGAAATACTGTTTCGTTTCGTGGCTCCTACAGATGTTATTAAAAGGTTAAAGGCACTATCAGTGATCCGCCCAAAAGAATCAAAATATTCGAAATTCGCAGGAGTATTCTAAAAGTGAAGGATAAGTCTGTAGAATTCACATAAATTACTTTTTTCCTAATAAAAAATGACAAAAATGGCAGAAAACAGCAGTGTTCAAAGATATGAATCTCCATTCAATTACGTGTTGTAGTAAGTGTCGGTATAACGGGCAGTAATGACTATAATATCTGATTTTGTCTTTATTAGGCTGCTTTCAGTCTTATCATTTGCAGGGTATGTTATGGTAGTACTAAACTGTAATACATGTTGCAGACATGCAAAAATCTGATTTTTGATGATTTTTTTCGATTTTCTGATTTAGCAAATCACTGATAGTGCCTTTAATTGTGTTTTTTCCCTTTTTTCATATTTGGAATGCTTACTACCAATGTATTAAATCACACTTGGAGTGAATAAGCCGAATACGCCGTCTTTATGTAATACGATGATGATTTAGTATTTTCCGTCGTGCATGACAGAAAATCAAAGCATGATTTTCTATAGAGACGATTACAATAGCATGCAAGTTTCAAACAAAGTTTGTGGATTTCATTTGTATATACTTTAGAGTAGGAGCAGGATATCATAGGGGCCTTATTTAAGGAATTCGTTTACCTCACACTACAGAAAAGGTTTGACACATTTGGTAGTTAGTATGGACCCTCTACATCAATGCTAGGTAGGTAGTACTCTCAAATTGTGGTATCACTTTTTCAATAGGGGCCAATTTAAGTTTACACAGGGGTCAAACTTTTAAAATGCCCCGATTATGTTGAAATGTATGCTATATTGTCCATCTAATCATAAGGATTCCAAAAATGTATAGTTTGTACCACCAACGACCATTGGTTTTGGAGTTATAGGGTAAAATGGCTAAAATGGTAAAAAAGGTCAATCTCAATTTGTACAGGGGTCAACATTAAAAGTTAATCTGATTATATTTTAAATACTTACAAATTATTGCCTGAGGTAAGAGGACTCACAAAAAGTATAGTTTTGATTATGTTAAATAAGGGTCAAAGAAGGTCAATACCAATTGGATTATGTTGCCCTATGACCTATTTTGTTGCATAACATGACAACTATACACTGCAGATGGTACAAACTATTCCTTATTTTGACGCATAAAGCTAGATTTTTTTTTTTTTTTTTTTTTTATAATATATTTCCATACGCCCCAAATAGTCCAGGCTACAGACCATGTGACCTTGTTATATTATTATGTTTTTCAACGGTTTCTAGATCATTTTTTTCATGCTGAATCTTAATCCGATGGATGCCAGATGAAAAACCTTTTGCATTTTCGAAGAAACGCCAAAATTCAAAATGGCCACCAAAACACTAAAAACTCATCTGCTACTTGCTCAAAAGTTGTTTTGCCTCTCCAGTCAAAACACCCATTGTGAGCAATTGAAATATGATTCAAAAATGTATAGTTTGTACCACCAACGACCATTGGTTTTGGAGTTATAGGGTAAAATGGCTAAAATGGTAAAAAAGGTCAATCTCAATTTGTACAGGGGTCAACATTAAAAGTTAATCTGATTATATTTTAAATACTTACAAATTATTGCCTGAGGTAAGAGGACTCACAAAAAGTATAGTTTTGATTATGTTAAATAAGGGTCAAAGAAGGTCAATACCAATTGGATTATGTTGCCCTATGACCTATTTTGTTGCATAACATGACAACTATACACTGCAGATGGTACAAACTATTCCTTATTTTGACGCATAAAGCTAGATGAACAACTATCATTTTTCTACATAATTGGAGCAACTTCTGATATTGACCCCTGTACAAATAGAAATTGACCTTTTTACCATTTTAGCCATTTCTAACCTATAACTCACAAACCATTGGTCATAGATGGTACAAACTATACATTTTTGGAATCCTTATGACTAGACGGACAATATGGCATACATTTCAACATGATTTGAACATTTTAAAAGTTTGACCCCTGTGTAAACTTAAATTGGCCCCTATTGAAAAAGTGACACCACAATTTGAGAGTACTACCTACCTAGCGTTGATATATAGGGTCCATACTAACTACCAAAGGTGTCAAACCTTTTCTGTAGTGAGGGGTAAACGATGATGTTTGCCCTGGGTCCTAGCTCCTCCACTACTTGTTTGTACAATAAACCTTCGAAACGTTCTCGGTAGCTGGTCTACAACCGATCAAGTGCAATTTGAAAGAAAGTTGTATCCTCAAAATATCTCCTCCTCTCACTTTAAGAATTTGGGTTGTTTTGGTAAAAATTGCTATCAAAGTCATTTTTTTACAAAAAAAAGCATCACTGTCTATTTTTAAATAAGGCCAACCTAAAACTAAATACTCTTACGAACAAAGTAAGATTATTTTTCCTCGGTAAGGGACCCTAAACTCCTATTTTTAGGTCATTTTGGCATTACACCCTCCAGTAAAAAAGTCACACGGTAATAAAAGAAATCTGGGTTCGTAGTCGAACAAGCGTCTGAAGAATTGTGTGTAAACCTTATTACACTAGGCCACTCGTCTTTAATCTCAAGGAAGAACATTTTTGGGTGGAGTTAATTGAGAGTACGAGGTGAACGAATGTGATGCAATTTGACAGTCGGCAATTTGGAATGGCCCGGAAAACGATATCATAGTTGGCGTTTTATGCACGTTTTACGGCCGTTCCCCCAATATAAACATAGTGCAGTTAGTGTCCACTGTAAACGGGCCTCGACCTTTTGCCCACCCAACCAAATCATTGTGACATGAATCTATTCATAAGTTTGATCGTATGTAAATGATTCCCACTTCACAGGGCACCATCCAATCACTGATCAATGACATGCTATGGATAAGCGATTACCCACACACTGTGTGCATGAACATTGGCAAGTAGGCCTGTTTTTACACATGTTGGAAGCCTGGATAGAAATGGTTGTTTCGGATCTTTTCAGCACCGTATGTCAACCAAATTACACCACCTTATAGAAAATAAGATTATCTTTGTTGTCAGCTTCTACGAAGAGTATAGGACTAACCGTTTGTCCATGGCACCCGCTTGACCGACTCTGCCCGGCCCAGCAATCACTGGTGATTTTTGCCATAGAGTTAGCATTATACCCTACCAAAATACCACTCTTTATAAATTAACCATTTTCGGATTTTCTGAATGTTCTATCAAAATAAAATTCACATATGTTATTGATGATAATATATTCTACAATTAGAGCTTCTACCAAGAAAATCCCATGAGCACTTTTCTCGCAACGACTTGAGTTTTCTCATGTCCTATGCGTTAAGCACAGAGTACGCATGACATGTCATAGGCCTATTGAATGCACTGTGTGCACAGTGAATAGGGAAAATGAACAGTAACTGCAAGATGAGACTTACAACTGTGGTACGAATAGCATGTACATCTTGCATATGAGCTTGTGTGATCTTTAGTCATGACGGTCGCATACCCGGGGGGGTGGGGGGCACTCGTATATGAAAGTGACGTACCTGCTCCTACCGATCCTTGATATCGGTGAGAGAATTCTTGCAAAAAAAGGGGGTCATTCAGTGTATAGCTAGGAGAATAAATGGGGCATTCGGCGTGGAAGAGAATAAACGGGGATATTTTGATGGCTATAGAATAATCCTAACTGATGTATAATAAATCCCCTACTCTTTTTGTTAAACACAAAATACAGGGTGGACCAAAACAATAAGGTTTTGAGCAAAAAAGGGGGGTCATTCAGTGTCAGATCCCTAAAATCTGGGGCCTTTAGGGCATTGGGTGTGAGGACTTTAAAAAAAGGGGGTCATTGGGTGACAGATTGGTAAAAAAGGGGTCTATCGACAGGAGCCTGACGCGTGCTACTCATGGTGAGAGCCCCCTCCCCCCGGGGGTCATCAACTTAATTCCCTGGTAATTGTCAAAACACTTCACTTTAAATGTTCTAACAGCCCATCCCATAATATCGCAATGCCGTTCGGATGTGATGAACGCAAAACTATAACAAAGATGATTCCTAAAGATTAGCATCACACAATGCGATTATTTAGGCTGATAATTTTGTATATATTTATCTTACAACTCAGGATTTTGAACCGAATTTTAGATCACTGCAAACGCCAGCCTTTGGTTACCTGAGATATTTTGACCAAGGCTTTAACTAAAATAAAACTCATAAGGCGGCTTGTGATATGGTAACTTTTCTTGAATGCAAAAATGCAAGAACGTCCCTTAATTATTAAATTAATTTTTGAGTAGTTCTGAGCGGGGTTTTCCTATCCTTTTTTTAATTTATGTCCGTAAAGGTTGGCACAGCAGGTATACTTTTTCGCAATTCCACAACTCTTAACCTGCGTTAATAATCTTACAGAGAGGTAGTAATCACAGCATTGTGTATAATCAGCGCAAAATACCATGACAATATGTATTTGTAGATGAGGGATATATAATATATATATATATAATTAACTCATTTGCCGTAGATTCGAACCAGTGACAATTTTTGCACCGTCCACGCCCACAAGACAAAGATTTCAATAGACAAGACACAGGTTTTTCAAGCAATTACTTGTAATTGAAACAAGAAACGATAAACGGTGATACTAATATAGCAAACAAATATGTCCGGAGGTCGAGTAAATCTAAGAATATAGAACGAACATCCATAAATTTAAACCATTGGATTCAAAAACTAGAGGTGCCTGCACGAATGAATGTCGGCAAAGAAAGCGTGACGTACGCAGCCCTTACCCCTTCGGGTGTAATGAAAGTATGCACGTGACATTATCTCGGTCGTAAAGTTACCCCGAGAATGTAAACCAGGTTACACGTGGGCATTGGTACTACTTGACCAAAATATCTACGGATAGACTATTATTTCAGGCAGTAATATAATACATTTAGGGCAAGGGCAAACGGTTCCGCGTTTCGGAATAATCTAAATTCCAGAAGTGACATGATCCTAATGATCAAATAAATGTAGGTCAGTGTAGAACTTGCAATGCTCATGATCACACATGTAAGTCAGTATAGAATAAAGTACAAACCTATGTTTCACCGGAAATATGCAAGATTTTTGTCAAGCTCCGTTTGACTTACATCATAAAATATATGTAATACATCAGAATTACCGAAAAAATAATACAATTTGATGTAAATTACATAAAATTAGAGGCATTTTAATTTTTGCCTTTTTTGACATACGAAAACGGGCGGAGTTTTCGCCACGGCTTCATTGATCAAAAGCGCCCAATTTGCTTACTCGTGACGTCAAAGTGGATGACCAAAAAAATCGATGTTTGGTTGACTCGAATGTTATTGCTGACACTGTAATACTTGATGGGATTAATGAAGTTGAAGCAATTAATAAATTTGAAAATTATAAGTTACAAAATGACTATTGTTTAATTGTCGTTTGTGTTTTTAATTTATTATTATATAAAAACACACACGATCGAGTTTACAGGGGGCGGTGGTAGGACACGACCTGCTCGATTTGGGCTTGGGGATTTCCAAACGAAATTTTGGTACTGTATAGTCACTCATTCTACGGTATGACCTAGAAAAATTACTACAGAAGGTTTTCTTGCATGTAACTGTTGTATAAACCTCCAGCAGAACATATCAAAAAAGGTAGAAGAGAGAAAAAAAGGAGAAGCATGGCAGACATGCTCAATTGCAATAAAACTATGTGCCATTTTCGCTAATTTTGGTTATTATACCAATATATTAGAAGTGGAGGACCCATTAAGTAAAATAAAGTTGTCATCTTGACCTATAATGGTCTTCCACCCCTATTCTCAAAACCCCATGTGAGTTTTGCGGCTGATATGCAACCCGGTTTCATATGAGAGCTAAAAATCTGTTTTCTTAGGCCCTATAAGATGTTCAAATAATATCGGCTCGACCAAAATGGGGTACATTTTCGCTCATACCTTCCAAATATCCTTTTAGCCTAAGATTTCGGGTTTTGGTTAAAGGAGAAAAATAGTAGCTTTCTTCAAATACAAAATGTGACACAGGTTTCCGGGTAAAATCTTGGAGTATGGGGACGATGCTATTAGCGATCAGGCCACGGCCTCTTTAACTATTTGAGGTATTTCTTTGTCGGGCACATTAGAACCCGAGGTATTGAGGTATAAACCTTTTTGCTGTGGTACCGTGTGTAGTGCAGATCGGTTGATGATTCTCTCATCATGAGATTCATGTAGTCCATTCCGTCTCTTTGCGCATTCAGATGTAGGCGGACTTTATCTCGCAGATTCTCAAATGGCTGTGTATAGTTAGATCGTTGTGACAGCACATATCAACATCCCCTGTTGTAGAGCTGCGCAGTCAGTTGTGGGATGGCTGACTTTGGTAACGTCTAGAAGGCTTGGCCGCCTTTTTTATGCTGCGGTCTACCTATTACTCAGATTATTACCCACTCTTTTTAGGATGTTCACCTACTTAATGGACCCCCCCCCTCCCACCCATTTTCTTCTTTCCTGTATCCACTTTTATCACAGTTGCATAAAAAAATATCCACTTTTTTAAGGAATTTGCACACCCAAATTCAAATTTTCGCAGCCTACGGGCCATTTTTAACAAGTTTATAGTTTCATGGCAGACAATTTTATAATTCATGGCAGTTGAACTTGGCAAAAGAGGAAATTTCCTTTTTAATTTCAGGTGTTAAACATTGGCCCCCTTAACGTTTCATACTGGATGACCACCATTTTATTCAGCTTGTGTACCGAATGACCCCGTATTTTTGGGTACATTGGATTCTGAAAGGACATGGGGAAAGGGCCCCATTTTTCACCTGGCCGAGGGGCCACATATACCATACTTCGATAGGGAGGACCCCCGGCCGGCCACCTACTTGACCCAAGTGTGTTTGAATAAATACTCTCTGTAAGAATTTGCTAAATAAAGATATCCCCATCCGGATTGCAGTTGACAAAATATCTAGATATAAATAAATTTTGGTGGGGAAATGCGGCCATCTTGAATAATGACATTGATTGATTGATTTGATTTTATTTGGTTCCTCAACAGATAACGTATGAAAATTTTATTATAAAAGAAACAATATAATTAAAATCAGTAAAAAATATTATAAATGTACAGATATATTTAGTGTTAAAACATACATACATAATAATATGAGGCCAAGGTAACAGTAGTGAGAAAGACACATAATTAAATTAGTGGAACCAGGATACACACATGAAAGCCAATATTACAGGATATTTCCAATGGGGTACATTTTCAGAGAGGACCAAAAATGACAAAGGAGGGCAAAAAAAAAAAAGGGATATTAATTCATAAACCTGATAGGGAAAAACAGAAAAAACAAAACGGACTCGAGAAAAATTAAACTCAATGAAAGGGAAGATCACCATTGAAACCACAGCCATTTTTCAAATGATCCCTTATTGCAAATTTAATTTCAAAAAGTTGTGAATGTGATACCTCTGATTGGTGTACAGGGAAGCAAAATTCACCCATATTGCACTAATAGTAAACAGTTTGTTGGGGAAGCAGACATTTTAATTTTAGGCACAATAAATTGCAACAAGGACTCCCTCTGTCGTAGTACTGAGGGACTATCAGACATTTTTACAAATTTTTCTCTTAAGTAGGGAGCACCAGTTTTCTCAAACCAAATTTGTGAACATGGAATAGTTTGTAAAAAGGTAACTCTATCTTAGTATTCAAATAATTGAGACTTGAAAGCTCACTCGTGACCAATGTCGGGGCCCAACATTTTTAAAATTAAACGACTCATTTTGTTTTTTGGTGTGATTTGTAATTATGTTTAAGATTTTGTTTAGAACTGCATACCAAGAAAACACTGCGTAGTCAATCAGTAACATTGAATAGTGATCTTGAGCAAAGGATTTTACGGACTTTTTTGTTAACCGCATTGCCTTTGCGTTGATACAATAAATTTCATCCGTGAATTAGCCTTTTTAATGAGTATTGGCTACCTAGCCTCCCCCGGGACACAGATTGTCAATGTTGACACTCGGATATTTGACAGAATCTTTTCCCCTTTGATGTCGACTATGACAGGACCTTAAAATATTCAACCCATTTTTTAAATTCTACTTTTGAAGCCACAAATTACATTTGCATTCGGTTTACCCAGATGTAATGAACAATTTATGGTCCACAAGTGCAATACCTACATGATTCAACACTTTGCCCAAAGTTTATTGGAATGTGGATCTGCGGTTCCTTATGAGAAAAAAGTATAGCACTGTCGTCCGATATAAAAGCAAGGTTTACAATCGAGTCAATACTTACAATCATGTCATTAATAAAACACAGAAATAAAAAGTGGCCCCAGGATACTGCCTTGGGGCACACCGGCAAGAAATATCATTGCACTGGAACATTACATTATAATGCAAAACAATGCTGTGCCTGTTAGAAACGGTTATATGAGCGGAAACCACTCAACTGATTCAACTACCATTGCCACTTAATTTTTCACATAAGATGAGGTGGTTTACTGTCAAAATGCTTTTTGAGGGTCAAGAATGACCCTGCTAGTGAATAAACCTCTAGAAGATTGAGTTTGTTATGGTCAATTTAAGTGACATGAGGGTTGGGGGGGACATGAGGGCAAGTTGATTAGTGCTCATGAACGGCCTGATTGGTGTTCATACAAAATAGTATTGCTTAGTCAAAACCTGTTCAATTGAATCCATCACTTGCACTTTTAATATATCAATTGCAAGTGCTAACACATTGCAGCATAGCTATGCAAACATGTTCAAATACCCTAAAAGAAAAATTGAAATCTCGTTAAACAATGCATTTATGAGCTGTCTACCTTTTCGTCGAAATTATGGGCGTATACGGCCACGTAAGATAAATGCAAATTTACCAGTCTTGCCAGGCTCCCTTTTTCTACCTTTTTGATAATGTTGGTTTGGGAGATCTGTTACTGCTCGTGACAGCAGAAAAACCTCTGTAGCAATTTTGTCCAGGTTGTTGGACTGTACCTAGGATTTTTCATAGTAGATTGAGTGGGACTTACGTGCATTTAACTATCGGTAGCCTGGGGTCTCAGTTTAATTACAAAATCTTCTTTTAAACCCTAGTTCAATACTCTTAGTCAAAATCTGATAAATAAGGATAAATTATTGACTTCAACATCCGTCGGGGTTAGTGGATTAACCCGCTGCAACAATAAGTTTTTTTGTTTTTGTAATTTCCAATAACGTTCATTTAGATTTAAAATATTCGTGACCAGGCCTAACCCTTAGTCAAGTCTGAGGTCAAACCGTCCGATTCGCTAATAGCGCCTCAACCGTTAAGTCTTTGAAAGGAATAGCACTTAGTCCGCCGCGATGTTGAGGAAGATTTGAATTCCCGGGCTGTTGTGTTGCTGTTAGGTGGCCCATATGTTACCCCCCCCCCTGGCAGTTACTCGAATAGGGAAAGGGCAACACTGCGATAATTAATGGTCCACAAACGACCGTCGTACCGCAGCGTGTACCGTAAAATTTATGGATTGTCATCACTCTGTGGACGTCCCCATTCTGCATGCGATGTGGATTTGTCGGAACCGTTTTCGAGTAAGCTATTGGGCGGAGGGAAAATTAAATAGGGCAAAATACTCAACAAAATGTGGACCAATTTTCAACTGATTTGATTTTATATGTAATCTACGTTACTTAAGCTTTTCCATCCATACCAAATTTTCCAACTAACTTCAGATAATCCGGGAAAATATTTCCTTTTAAGAAAAAAAACTCAGTTTTGAAGGATTATGAGCTATTTATAGTAGGAACAAAGCATTTTCTAGAATGCTTTGGTAGGAAGAGGAGAATGTTTAAAGGTGCAATTTCCTCTTTTGATTCTAGTTACATTCTGTTTATTAGGTTTCGCTAGATATCATGAGAACATTTTATTGTTTTGTTATATTATTCAAAACAATTATTTTATTCAAATTTCCGGTAGTTATCGTGGACGCCAATGATTGACGAGGCGATCAAATTTTGCCACGTCCAGAATTGGCACACATACTGTACTTAGCACAACGGCTCAGATGATAATAAAAAATATCAACCTCAATTCTAAAAAGATTACACAGGGGTCAAAATTTTAAAAATGCTCAAATCAAGTTTAAATGTGGTCATCTTGTTCATTAGTCATAAGGACTCCAAAAGCTTAGTTTGTACCACTACGTCATTTATTTTGGAAGTTTTCTAGGGTAAAAATGACTACCCCTGGTAAATCATGGTAAAATTGTAAGGATAAAAAAGGTTCACCATTGAACAGGCCCCCGTCAATATTTGATAAGGTAATCGACCATTATATCTCACCTCACCCCCCCCCACTACCCCTTGCCGACCTGATCTGCCTGACGGCCCCCCCAAGAGGACTCCCAACCACCCCCCCCCCAAGCCATAGTTAGGCAAAAAGAATAAGAGGTCAAAGAAGGTCAATAACAATTGGATTGTGTTGCCTACTACCTATTTTGTCGCATAACATGTAACCAATGCCATTGCAGAGATGCTTAAAAAAATTCCTTGAAAAGTAAGCTAGATAACCAATTATTTTCATTTTTACGAAAATGAGTGTAACTTCTGATTTTATCCCTATACCAAATGGAAATGGACCTTTCCCTTTTTAACATTTTAGCACATTTTACCCATAACTCCCAAAAACCAATTGGTGTAGGTGTACCTACAACCTCTACATTTTTGGCATCCTTATGCTACGATGGACCAATCCATGGGCAGGTTGGTTCACGGATTGGAGTTATTTTGTAAAAGTTGACATGCCTGTGTAACCTTAATTGGCCCCTATGAAAAAGTGACACCACAAATTTGAGAGTACTAACTACCTAGCATTGATATGAAGGGTAATACTAATACAACAGGTTCTGTAGTGGGGGGGGGGGGTGGTTTATCGTAAGGATGGATGTTTGACTGGTTCCATGCTCAGCTCTATAAGTAGGCTGTGGGTCATTCATGAAGCGCCCCTTTAAACTTTCACAATGGCCATGTTGTAATGAAAAACCTTTGGCGACTATTCGTTAGCGGTTTTATCTCAAAAAGCGTTGTTGTGTATTGGTATCAAAGTTCATTGTAAACGAACGCCATTGTTTTCTTCCTTCCTAATTCTAAACAGCGGTTAGATGGATTGTTTCCTCGTGACTCGGGCTTGTTTGTGTCATTGCGCATTGATGTTGCAACGCCAAATGAGTCAATATACAAAAGCTATGATTCTGTATGTCGCCTTATGGAATTCTAACGACTTTGTTGTAATAATTTGAATGGCGAATTAGCCCATCGGTAAATATTTAAGTAAACATCATCTTAAGATTGTACCGGGACATCCTATAAAGATTGAACATTCCGGATCATGACATATTTCCTTTAAGAACAACCTCAGTTTTGAAGAGATTTATGAGCTATTTATAGTAGGAACAAAGCATTCTAGAATGCTTTGGTAGGAAGAGGAGAATGTTTAAAGGTGCATTTCGTGATTCTAGTACATTCTGTTTTTATTCAGGTTTCGCTAGATATCATTGAGAAAAATCTTATTGTTTGTTATTATTATTCAAACAATTATTATTATTCCAAAATTTCCGTTAGTTCTCGTGACGCCACTGTTGCAGAGGCGATCAAATTTTGCACGTCAGATTGGCCACACATACTGTACTTAGCACAACGGCTCAGATGATAATAAAAATCTCAACCTCAATCTAAAAGATTACACAGGGGTCAAACTTTTAAAATGCTCAAATCAAGTTTAAATGTTTGTCATATTGTCCATCTAGTCATAAGGACTCCAAAATGTATAGTTTGTACCACTTACGATCATTTATTTTGGAGTTATAGGGTAAAATGACTAAAATGGTAAATCATGGTAAAATGATAAGGTAAAAAAGGTCAATTTGAACAGGGGTCAATATTGAAAGTTAATCTCATTATATTATAAATACTTGCAAATTATTGCCTGAGGAAAGAGGACTCCCAAAAAGCATAGTTAGGCAAAAAGAATAAGGGTCAAAGAAGGTCAATGTCAATTGGATTGTGTTGCCCTATGACCTATTTTGTCGCATAACATGATAACCATGCATTGCAGATGCTACAACATATTCCTTGACACATTAAGCTAGATAAACAACTTCTTTCATTTTTACGAAAATTAGTGTAACTTCTGATTTTGATCCCTATACAAATGGAAATTGACCTTTTTACCATTTTAGCCAATTTTACCCCATAACTCCCAAAACCAATGGTGATAGGTGGTACAACCTATACATTTTTGGAATCCTTATGACTAGATGGACAATATGGCAGGTGTTTCAACTTGATTGGAGTATTTTAAAAGTTTGACGCCTGTGTAACCTTAAATTGGCCCCTATTGAAAAAGTGACACCACAATTTGAGAGTACTAACTACCTAGCATTGATATAGAGGGTCCATACTAACTACAAAGGTGTCTGTAGTGGGGGGGGGGGTTTAGAGAGTTTGTGGTTTGACTGGTTCCATGCTCCTGCTCTATAAGTAGGCTGTGGGTCATGAAGCGCCCCTTTAAACTATTCACCACTGGCCATGTTGTACTGAAAAAACCTTTTTGGCGACTATTCGTTAGCGGTTATCTCAAAAAGCGTTGTTGTAATTTGTATCAAAGTTTCCATGTAAACGAACGCATTGTTTCTTCCTAATTCTAAACAGCGGTTAGATGGACCTCGTGACTCGGGCTTGTTTGTGTCATTGCGCATTGATGTTGCAACGCCAAATTAGTTCAATATACAAAAAGCTATTATTACTGTATGTAGCCTTATGGAATTCTAACAGACTTGTAATAATTTGAATGGGAATTAGCCCATGGTAAATATTTAAGTAAACATCAATCTTAAGATTGTACCTGGACCATCCTAATAAAGATTGACATCCGGATTGACATACTAAAAACTACTTCAAATAGAGAATCAGAGGGTAATAAGATTCAATGATGCGACTATCCGCTCACTCAAAATCCTTCAAGCAGCCTTTAATGTAAGGTCCTACCGATTACTGTTTACATTCGTGTATTGATTTGGACCACTGACCTCTATACATGGATAGCGGGCTGCCGCACAGTTGAATGGTCGCAGAGTGAAACAACAGGAAGTTGCTTTGCGCCTTAGCAATATGGCGGGAAACAATGCACACACCTGCTGGTCCACATATTCCACACAGATGTTCTATTGTTATACGGCGAATACCACTGGTTAGGGTATTCGCCGTTGGTGCATAAGGTGCATTTATGTGGGAGAGCGTGGCCTAGCGGTTGGGGTGCTTGCCTCTGGCGCAAATTTACCATCAAAAATTCCCGGGTTCGAATCCCGGTGGGGTCGTGGCACTTGCTGGGATTTATTCGGGTACTATAAATTCTGGATTTGATCTGTATACCAGCTATTGATTAAATACAGAATACCGCTCTCCTCCATGGTTCACTTGGAATTAGGCAAATGGATCGTGAAAGCATCCCGTCCTTCGGAGGGGACGTTAAGCCGTCGGTCCCGTGTACAGAGAGTCACAACTGTACATGTACATCGCAGTCAGTGTCGAATAAGAGTAGGGTGGAAACCCCTGACTGTTCCCAATCCGCCCCAGTCTCAAATAGCGGGCCATGTTAGGAGCGTCCGTATTATGGATACACGCGGCCCCGGATCAGCACACTAGTTGAACAAATCCTGACACCACCACAAGCCATTACCAATGACTTGTGGATACGAGTAAACAAGCATAAGGTCCCCGGTTCGAGCCCCGGCGGGACTACTTGCTGGGATTTAATTGGGTACCAAATTCTGGATTTGATTTGTAAGAACTATTGATTAAAACTGGAATACCGCTCTCCCCTTGGTTCATTTGGACTTTGGGCAAACGAACCATGATTAATACCCCGTCCTTCGGAGGGGACGTTAAGCCGTCGGTCCCATATACATGGAGAATCACGCCTGTATATGTAATCGCAGCCAGTTTCGATAAGAGTAGGGTGAAAAACCCCTGGCTGTCCCAATTCGTCCTGGATCCCTGGGCATCATTGGAAAGCAGTGTCTGAACACTGAATGATCCACCCAGGCTAAATAAGACAAAAACTAAAAAAAAATAAACTAAAAAAACTTTGACAAGGTGTATGCATTGTTTGCCGCCATATTGTTAAGGCGAAAAGCAACTTCCTGTTGTTTCACTCGGCGACTCACACCCGCTATCAATGTGTAGAGGCCAGTGATTTGAACGAATGTAGCCACGCACGCAAAATGCTAATGTTGTAATGATGGGAGCATGTTCAGTCCCCCCCCCCCCACACCAACAAAAAGCACTTGGTACCAGGCGCCATAATTTTTTTTAAAAGCACATGAATAATTGTTCTTTATTGTAAGGTAATATATGACTATTAGCGAATGTCCATAAAATTTTCAGGCAGTGAATATTTTTTTTTAAATTTGACCCCAGATATCAAGTAACCTGTAGTACCCATTTTACCAAATTGTAACTATAATTGTAAAGAGTAACTACAAATATGGTACTGTACTTTTGCATGGAGAACCAGCAATGTGAACTTAAGTCCAACCACCATTTTCCTTTTTTAAATGACAGGTGCTGCAACAAATATGTTTCCATAATAACAGCTACTAAACATGCATTTTAACACACTTATAAGATGAAATTAGTCAAATTAGACCGCATTGGATTAGAAATAATCAATCATCATCGTGTTGTGGCAGCACACAGTTATCTTAACCCAAAATTTAATGACAAAATGAATATACTGATGTAATTGAGTTTTGCATTGAAAACATATTTTTCATAAAGTTCAGCAGTTTAGAATGTAACAAGCAAGTTGCAACCCAACGCAAATTATAATTTTACGTAACATGTGAGGTTTAAACTAGTGAATAATTATTTCAAAATTTGGTGCACTCTATGTCAAAATTAAAGCATCTTACATTACTCATTTTTTACACTAGGCATTTTTAACAGTAAAAACAACGCGTAAAAAACGTAAACAGGAAATGTTCATCAACAATTTACACATAATTGTTAGGTTCATCAACAATTTATACATAATTGTTAGGTTAACATTATTTGCATACGTCAGTGCCATCGAATATTTAATATGAAACGAAAATTTAGGAAGGCAACCTGATCACTGAAAATGTTGCCACACTATATAGCTCACTATCAAGCTTTGAGAATCACAGACGTACACCGTTTACGTTTCGATGTACATGTATAATTCTTAGTAAAACTTTGTACCAATATCCTCAGCTGGATAGGTTCCATAAAGTTTTCTGAGGGCGCTTAGTAAATGGAGCGATGCACGGATCATTTTATTAGCCGTGAAACTACGGCGCCCTCACATATTATCACCAAACCTTATCAGAGAAAGAGCTTTATATGGTTTTGTTCTGATGGTAACTAATTCAGAGTATTGCTGGTGCGGACTGAGGAGGCAACAATGCCATAAGAAAGTGTCACAATAACATATTACCTTTGCAGGATTATGTCATTCTAATTTTCACCTGAACTTCTATGCACATGTAATTTGCGGAAAGAGAAAGCTTCTTGTTTTAGAAACATGGATCAATGCGATAGCAATTATAGCCTCGGTGAATATGTGGATTATAAATACTCTAATTCATCACGGGCTTTTGTCGTCGTTTATGTACCATTAGTAGTTGCGTTTGGTATATTTGTCAACTGTTCATTTATATTTGTTGTCTATCGCGTTAAAGTCATGCGAAATATAACTAATATTTTCTTGGTGAACTTAGCAATTGCTGACTGCTCGCTTTTACTGGCTGCTTTCGTACAATATATTGGTGACTACATCGTGTCGTCTGAGTATGATCTTCAGTTCTCCTTTCGCACTACCTTCGGATGTTCAGTACCAAGTTTTCTCGTTTATCTTTGTTATTATACCTCGGTTTGGACAGTTACTCTGGTGAGCTTCGAAAGATATCTAGCTATATGTCACACGTTTTGGCATCGACTTGTAAACAGCAAGAGCCGTGCCATTCGCATGGTTATAGCAGCGTGGATATTATCAATGGTCTTTGCAGGCGTGTCCGCACCATTCATCCCTGAATATATCTGCTTGTTCTCCGCAAATGATTCGGTGCGTATCGTGCGAATTCCGCGTTGCAAACACGCGTATGAGTGGGGTTTATCAGCCATGAATTATATTGATGTCATTCAGTTTGCCTTCACTTCAATCGCAAATATTGTTATGTATTCACGTATCATTTGTGAGCTTAAGAAAATTACTACTCGTGACCCACTTGACAAAGACAACAGTAGGGGTGTGAGGACTCGCAACTCTGTAGCCAAAATGTTGATCATCAATGGAGTCGTCTTCTTTATGTGTCTCTTGCCATTTGCAATAATAAATATTGCTGATATTTTTAAATTTTCAACGTCATTACCAATGCTTTGGATTGCAAGAATTCTGTTCCTGGTCAATTCCTCGCTGAATCCGATCGTCTACAATGTGAGCAACTTACGCTATAGGACTGCATTTCGTCAAGCGTCCATCTTTCGAGGACAGGAAAATTATCAGCGACAAGGTTACAACAAACCCAGAGTTGTATGATCCGCTCTTACATTGTGTGTTGAAATGATGACATTAAACACACCAAATGAAAGAGGTACTTCGAATAAACCTTGTTTCCCATCTTTATCCAAGAGAAAATGAGATTTTAATATCGCGTGAATTTTTGGTCCAAATATAGAATGCACTGTACGATATAGGTCTATATTCCTAAAGTCTCTAGAGATGATGATGAGGTAGCGGTATTTTTCTTGTTAGATCTAGGGGCAATTTCTCCCTAAAACAAGGAAGGGTCTCACCCACAAATGCAATTAAATGTAGTTAAGGGTTAAATGATATAACGAGACGATGGGAGTCATAATTGGTTTTTTTTTCGGTGGTTAGTTAAAACTCTCTTGTCACTATTTACGTATTGTTGGCGTTCAGAGTTTAGATCTGATATCTTAACGAGGTAACAATTTTCTTACCTCGACCGTGAATCGAATCGAATCAAGGCCTTCCTAAGCTATCGAGACGCGTGATGATAATTGAGCGATAGATATTCATCTATAGGTGTTTAGAGGTTCAAATTCCCTCACATCCCTCGCTGATAGCATGATGGACAAACAATTTAATCCTAACGAAGTAAATATGATTAAGAATCTATCAGTACTCGAGGTGACTGGATGAGCAATTACTCATTTTTCCATCGAGATGGTCGAGAAATGGAAAATTCATTACCTCGCCCGGAGAGCGAACCCGGGATTCTCGCTTACATCAGGCGCTCCAATCGTCAAAGCTCCCAAAACGTGATGGTAATTAAGTGATAAATAGTCATCTATTGGTCTAAAGACGTGCAAATCCCTCATTTCCCGATTCTCCAGCGACAAGCATTATGGAGAATCATTTGTAACGAATTTAATTATTATAAGAAGCTAACAAGTTTACCTCGAGATGGTCAAGAAGGGTCAGGGAATCGAACACCCGGTCGAGACTACAGACTGTCCCAATAAAAACTATACAATCAAACTAAAAATTATAAAATATATATACTGCGCATTTTTGCCGGATATTTTTACTTTATTTGTTAGACAAGATCCTAAGTTAAATCCTCGCTTTTATTCCATTCAATTTGATGGACCCTAAACGGAGATATTGTCAGTTGAACACAAAGGATAAAATACCACTTGGGCCAGTTTCATCTGAAGGTTCAAGAAACTAAAGGTATAAGGCGTGTAGCGTCATTGTGGGATTAAACCCTTTTTCAAACAAAAGAATACTGTACAGATCAGAGTGAATGTATTATCATGCATTGAACTAATCAATATATTATTTTTCAGTGAACGCACCAGAAATTATTATGTTGTGGGTGAAATGAAGGACTCACTCTCAGGGGGACAATAATCATGAAATTCATGGAAATTTGGGGAATTTGACTGCTGAAACTAATGTAACAGTCTACAAGTCTGTTGAGGGACAAATGTGTGGACAACGCTCTAATGTGGAGGGACAGTATACCCTTCCCTATTCCCCACTGCCTCCAAGATGCCAGGGAGGAATATGATGAAGAAGAAAAACAGTGTTCAACAAAGAGCAATGAAGGAAAGAAAGGATGGTTGTGTTCAAAGGTCTCAGTTTACTTTCAACAAGGGTGTTTTATGGTTCTACTTTCTGCTGAAACCTGGAGTAAAGCTGGGACAACAAGACTGTTGGAATTAAATTTCCCAATGCTACATGTATTTATTAGCAATTGCGACATTATAAAGTTATAAATTATGTTATATCACAAAAAGCAGCACTTTATACCTACTTTTTATTTAATTTTTTAATAAAGAATGTCTTGAAGGTGATTTTCAATGGCAAATTTGTTGATATCAGGATAGCCGAAACTGGCCCAACAGGTTTTTTTCAACTGTCTCAGATAATTAGCCATAAACCTTCACCTGAACCAGACCCCAAAATTACACCAACTAAAAATCTCCTGAAAGCTGGAACACTCCCAAAAAGAATCTGTAAAACTATAGTTGTGAGGAAGTGAAATTGTTGGCCAAAAAAATTAATCTTTGATTGTATAGTTTTTTTGGGACAGTCTGTATAATGAAATTGGTTATCTTGATATGCTGAAAATACTTTGATCGAGTGTTTTTACCCTCTGAATCTTTGACCTAAGCATTACCTGACCTGAGAATTACAATGTTCTAACTGACATTTTGGTCATTTTGAGATACGGACCGTTTTAAAGGTCACAAAAATATAAACACAACCTTTAAACACATTTACATTTTGCAAACCTAACAAATTACATATCATTTTAAAGCTTAGCAATTGTACATTTCAAAGATATTATTATCGTACAAAAAACCAAAAATGTCAGTTAGAACCTTCTAATTCTCAGCTCACGAATGCCTGACAGTATGAGCTAGTAAAATCGCAATTCCCTTGGCACAGTTCAGTAGCCTTCATTCACCAATGTATTTAGAAAATACACCCCCTGGTTTTTGGGTATGATATAATGATACCCAGATCACACAATGTCAGTTCATGTAAATATATGTACAAGTACAACCCACTGAACTGTGTCTTTGGCGGATGAGCGTAATACGATGTTGACTCTTGCTTTAGCTGTAGGGAACTCTGAAACGTGATGTAACGATTGTGCTAGCGGGGCTTGTAGTACATGGGGAAATGTAATGGATGTTTTGGTTTAGTTTTTTCATATACAATTTTGACACCAATGTTTTTCCAATACAGAAAATCATGGGTGTCATTTTTTAAAATGTGTTCTTGGGGGTTTTATAAGGGGCAAAAATTTGTACAGTGGTATTTGTACAGGGGTAAACAATAAAAGTGTTTAAATTGTTGCTCGTAAGGTTTCTAAAAAGGTATAGCTTGCCATATTTACGACCTATTGTTTTAGTACAATAGGCTCAAGAAAGTTCAAGGTCATTATTTATAGAATGGTCCGATTTTGTTGAAACTGGTTTTAAATCTTTCATTGGGTCATACTAAATAAGAAAATGTATATAGATTCTGTGTTTCACCTTCAAAGTGAGACTTTTAGAAATATGACTGGTGGTCTCCCATAGACCCTGTGGACCATGGCCATATTTGCCCTCTTAATTATTATCAAAACGTCCTTGACAACGCGACCTTTATATTTTCGGCTTCTGTACAGTAAGACGAACAATTTGGCACCGTTTTTTAGAACAAACCGATGAATCTGAAATTTTACCCCCAGTGTGACCTTGAACCTATTTTACCTTGTTACTCTTGTACTATAACACTCAGGTAGGGCAAACTATACCTTTCTGTAATCCTTGAAAGGTACTGAACATGATGGTATACTTTAAAACACATTTTGTCCCCTTTTATATTTTTCCCCCTTGTATAAACCAGTGTAAACCTTGCCCCCTAGAATTCATCCAAGAACACATTTTAAAAAATGACACCCATGATTTTTGGAATCCTCATACAATTTTGATTTAGAAAAACCTTGGTTGCAAGATTGTATATGAAATTTTCCCAAAAATACAGTTCCACATGTACTATTGTTATGAGATGAAGGAAGAGATTATACTAACTAAATCGGATAGTTTCGCCTACTGGTTACCAGAACTACACTAATGAGCTCTATTTTGCTAATCATAAGGACACGATTCGGTGTCAGCTAGTATAAATAAAGCATAAACAGTGTGTGATTGTACCTCCACGGGGGCAGTGCAGATTTCACGTGGAATAGCCCAGTGAGATTTGTAATGAGAAATGCAATGCAGTGCTATGTAATAGTAGAATAAGTGGTAACTTGTGTGAAGTCAATTGCAAACCAAATCACTGTATGACCCGTGCAATTCTTAATTCGCCTCCCACCTGGCATGCTTTGGACACAGATTTTGAAAAAAGACTGCCAATGTTTGCTTTTGAATTATGTTTTTTAATTGAATTTTTGATATTACAACGAATGTCGTTTTCCTTCGCTTCTGATTAGTCGACATATGGCTAATAAAGAGACACTGGCACATTTGAAAAATATTGCGCCCTCAAGATTTTTTTCAAAATCGATATTTTTGCATGGTTGTAAAGCTTTTATATACAAAAGCCCTGACCCGAAATGATTAAGACCAAATCAGCTTCCTTATGGGTAAACAGAACGATTTTATAATTTAACGTCGCTGGCGACGTAGACGACGAAAATGGCGTTTAACTATGGAATGCCAGAGCGGACATAAATACGAGTTTGCACGCTCTACAGGTCAAACTCCACGTTCTATTGGTCGAACTCCACGCTCTATATGTCAAACTTCACGCTCTATCGGTCAAACTTCACGTCACGTCGATGTACAAATCTGACGACGATCTATGCTTCACGCTCTATATGTCAAACTTCACGCTCTATCGGCCAAACTTCACGTCACGTCGATGTACAAATCTGACGACGATCTATACTTCACGCTCTATAGGTCAAACTTCACGTCACGTCGATGTACAAATCTGACGACGATCTACACTTAACGCACGTCGATGTTTTTCTGACGTCAATGTACAAATATCGGACGCCGATCTATTTGTTTTTTCTTTTTTTTTTTTTCAATTGTGGGAGACGGGCGCTTCATAATTTGGTTACGAAGGCATTTTGAAATACGGTTCTGTGTTTAAATTTCAGATAAGAGTTATCACATGTAAAATTGCAACCATGAAAAATGTAGTTTTTGAAAAAAAATGGATGGGGTACACTCTTTTAAAAATGTGCCATTGTCTCTCATTAAATTGAAGTCATTAATTTATACTGATTTTTGTTAATCATGTTTGAAAAATTGACCCATACTCTTATCTCATACCAATTTAAAAATATTATATATAACTTCATCAGTGGCCATTTCATCACAAGTCCTGATTCTAACAGCGCTAGTTTACACTGTAACTTCCGTCATTTGCTTGCAGTCTGTTTTTATTTTAGTATAGCAAACTTACAAGTGTCCACACAAGGAGAAAGATGAATGAAAATTATTACTGCCACTGTTCTTCAAGTTGAAATTCACACAAGGACTATATCCATGGATGCAAAACACCCTATATTTATAAATTGCAAAGCTTCATTTCACAAAATATATTTACTATCCAATATTGTCGGTTAGTTGGCTACTATGTAATAGAGGTCACATAATATCATGACCATGTGACCATTAATAGTTACCCTGATGTATCAATTTTTAAATTGTAGCAGGGTCATTCCATGCCAATTCGAGTACACCATCATCTCATGGGTTTCTTTCTTTTTTGGTGTACTAAAAGATACTCATGAGAAAGGTTTTGACCCCCAGTTTTAAAAGCTAGTGCAACCCCTGGTCAGGATCACGAAATACACCTTTAAGACCCTACAGAGACAAATTCAGTTCCAAAGCCCCCGAGTTCGTAAATCGGGGCTGCATATCCCACCTAAAAACGTTAACTGCCCGCCCCTGGGCAAACACTTACATGTGATCTTGTTCTGCGAGTAAATGCACATGAAAAATATGTGCGTCATGCTTATGTTATATCAGTGTTACATTCCCCCATTGTTCACATAGCCAGTGTGATCAGACCTAACCTAGCGATTGTCACTAACCTACAAATAGAGGGCTCCCTTCAAATTTAAAACGTATGCAAATCATGAAAAACCCCAGCATTTAAAACCCCAGAACCCCTACCCTTCACAAACCTTGATACATAATGTATCACATAATGGTGACTAAAAGTTCATGAAACCTAAGCACTTTTTTTGTAAAATGGCCCTTCGTGGAGAAAAATCAAGCCCTTGTCATGAATAGGGCTAGGGCATACGCATTGTACAATGCCGTGCACATTTTTCAGTGTAATTTCACTGAAATTCATGACTTGTTTTTTGTCCATACAAAATCCTAATTGTTATCCTAGGATAGACACGTGGTTAATCCCTCATTTTGAAGATGATTGTAATGCCCGTCCATCTAAACTGTTCTGTTCAATTGGATGAAGATTATTTTTGTGCATGTGTGACCAACCCTATCTAGCCTAGGCCCTAATTAGAGCCTAGCCATAGGTCCTAGGGCTATGTTATATACATTAATACTTTGCATATATCTCATATTTATGATTTACGCACAGCTACAGCAGAAAGAAAACCCTAAATACACTCTGTAACTCTCTCTCTCTCTCGAGCCAGTGCTCTAACTAAATCCAAGAGAGAAGAGGCAGATTCGTAAACATTGCGGCTCTCCATCTTGCCGCCACTTTAAATGGTATTTCTCATATACAGCTAGTCGCCAAACATTGCAAAATAGATCGGCGTCATATTTTTGTACATCGACGTGATATGATGTGAAGTTTGTCGTCAGATTTGTACATCGACGTGACGTGAAGTTTGACCTATAGAGCGTGAAGTTTGACCTATAGAGCGTGGAGTTAGACCGATAGAGCGTGAAGAATAGATCGTCGTCAGATTTGTACATCGACGTGACGTGAAGTTTGACCAATAGAACGTGAAGTTTGACCGATAGAACGTGCAAACTCGTATTTATGTCCGCTCTGGCATTCCATATTTAACACAAGAACACGCACACCGTATGTATGTTTCCCACGCTATGCACACCGTTTGATCGGTCTATAATCTTTGTGGTTTTAATATCAGTGAGTACGAGTCAAAAATATTCATGTAATATACACATTTGGTGATTAAAGTTATGGAAAACTTAAAAGTTGGCCTACAAATTACCTGGATGTCTTTATCCTCATATCAATGTCCCTATCTGTTTTTGGGTATGTTATTTTTATGTGTAAACTATATCTCTGTTCTTCCAATGGTCTAGACTATCATTTGAGAGCAAATTGAAGAAATTTCATATTTTGTGAAAATGTGCCAGTGCCGCTTTAATATTAAAGTATAGATCACGTTAAACAGCGTCTTCAAAATGTTGTGCATGCAGATAAACTCCCAATTTCTCAAAACCCCGCAACCTGGATATTGCATTTCTATAGGCCGCATTCCCCTGTGTATAATCAAAATGTAAACGCCTTGTTAATCCACCCACGCAAACCAGAGATATGGAAGATTATTTAAAACTATCCGTTTTCACCCATTCCAATGGTATTTACACAGTTAGGGATTATCGGTACATCAGGTAGTTTCGTGGCTCAATCGTGTGCATAACCTCAGACCCTGAAGGTGATATGCTAATAAATTAATACAGTGCTGTATCTGAACAAAAATCTTACATAATATTTACCATTGATAACTTTTAAGCCGACAATACATATTCTAAGGGTTTAACCTGTTGAAATGTGCATTGTCAGTAGTAATGTGTGAATTGAACAGATTTTAAGAAAGCAATTTCTTTTCTTGTGAAAAGAAATATGATTATGATTGTCAAACAGTTTATATATTTATCAAAATGCTATTTATCGTGAAAACTAACTGCACAGGTAGAGTTAAACATGGCAACGTTTTTTTTTGTCTGTGCATAATTGTTTAGAAGGCGATTGTGGGCTTACTCATTGCGTGTTTATTGCCTATTTGACATTAATAAATCTAAAAAACTAATATCATTTGCATTTTGTTGTTAATATTTAATGGCATGTCATTATATAGCAGTACATTCGTTGTGTTGGAAATCTCTCACCCAACAACGGAATGGGCAAATGATTTAATCCCATTGGAATGGGTAAAAAACAAATAGTCTTTAAACATTGTTATATCTAAAAAAGGAGAAGAGTAAAACTATGTTGATTGCTTCTAATGTTTATGATAGTTTTCTTTTGTTGTTTTAGATACTACTGGTCAGGGCACTTCTTTTGTTGCCATTGTTAAAATAATATTTGTCAAACTGTAGGTTATTTTTTACGAATCTACACTTTTTGCACGAATCTATAGTGTACTGTAGATTCGTACAGAAAAGTGGAGATTCGTAGAAAATAATGAACAGGACAAACAAAAAATGACGGCATAGCAATGGTTTATACTGTGTTGAGGTGACCATGTAGAATGGCTCTTATAATAAAACACTGATGTTATACGGCTTCCAATATTGCAGCTATTGCACTTTTTATTGTCCCCAAGATTGTTTTTTCATCCATCACTGTCAGTCACATGTCACTTAAATCTGCATTGATTATCCCAGCCAAGCTCTAAAAAAGTTGTGTGCATAGATCTTCTGAGCTATAAATGCGGACAGAACACACTCGCTGATAATGTGTCAGATGTAGGTGCAGAACCAACAAGAATATATAAGGTCTTACAGGGAGAAGACAGTTGAATGAAGAGAGCTATGCCTTTTTTACTTTTAACAATAAACATGATAAAAATGTTAATATTTGGCTTTAAATATTTACTTTCTTATTGGCATAACGTAACTTTTTATTCCATGTGGCTTTACTCAGACAAATTAAGTAGCGTAATTTCCGAGGCAATTCCCCTCAGAAAACAGACTCCATTCTAGCAGAGAATGTTAAAATGGATGCCCAATCAACATTTTGTTAGGCACATTCTGTAATAATAATAATGATGTTTACGTATTTTATGAAAGCATTTGTTGGGTCACAAGCTTTAGTGAAAAAAAGATTAAACATTGTTCCCCATGGAATTATGTATAAAAATTACATGTGATATTATGTGTATTTGTTTTTGCTTACATAATTACTAAAATGTAAATATCTCTTTAACCTCACATCACATTTTATATAACTTGTGTCTTATTTTAAATCATGAGTCATTATTAAAGTCCCTTGGGCTGATTTTTATTGAAATTCATAGAGGTCCTTCGAATATTCAAACAAAGTCCGAACTTTCACATTTTCTCAAAAAATGTTGAAACGTGCTTAGGACAATTTTTCCTGTTATACGTCAGTAAGACTTGTTCAGTCTACCAATACATACATATGGCTACCATGACATAGGGTCTAGAAGTTCTAGGTTACTAGAAACAACACCTACATACTGACCTCTACACATGGATAGAGGGCTGCCACACAGTTGAATGGTCGCCGAGTGAAACAACAGGAAGTTGGTTTTTGACCTCTACAATATGGCGGAAACAATGCATACACCTGCTGGTGCACCTATTCCACCCAGATGTTCTATTGTTGGACAAGGTGTATGCATTGTTTCCAGCCATATTGTAGAGGTCAAAAACCAACTTCCTGATGTTTCAATCGGCGACTCTGACACGCTATCCATGTGTAGAGGTTAGTGCACCTACAGCATGTCTAGTTGTTTTCTGAGTAGTTCAAAAGAGGTCAATGAGAGGTGTTAACTAGTGAATAATTATTTCAAAGGTTGACGCAGTCTATGTTACAATTAAAGCACTGGCCTGCATCTTACATTACTCATTTATTACACTAGGCTTTTTTTAAACCAAGAATAAAAACAACGCTTACAAAAACGTCAACATAAACAGAAAAATGCTCGTCAACAATTTACACATAATTGTTAGGGTAACATTATTTGCATACGTCAGTATACCATCGAATATTGGATTTGAATGAAAAATGTAGAAAGGCAAACTGATCACTGGAAGGTTGCCACCCTATCAAGCTATGAAAATCACAAACGTTCACCGTTTACGGCGTCGATAATAATGTATTATGTGTATGATCTGGGGTAGGGAGAGTGGAGCTAATGAGGCCCCCTTTTTCATAATTCATATATTTTTTTATGCAAAGGAGTATATAAATGGTTATGTAGATGACGCAGTAGACTATACATTATCCATTAGAAAATGTTAAAACTTATTGGGCTACTTTGCATATTATTGAGCATTATAATAATGTTATTGCGTGACAGATCATTCAACGCCATCAGTCCTAGGCTCTGGAACAATCTTCCCGTTAACATTAGAGAGGCAACTTCCACCAGTGTCTTTAAGCGGCTCTTGAAAACATACTTATTTTCCGATGCTTAAAATTTTATTAAAGGGACACAATGACATGAAAAAATATTCAGATGTAATGAAATGGACCCTTACTGAAATCAATTCTACAAATTTGAAAAAAAAATTGGGTGTTTACATTTTGTAAAAAAAGGAAAAGTAACTAATATTATTTTCCTTGTAAGCTTCACTTTTCAGCCAAGGATGCTGACATTACTGCCAGCATTTATAAAAAACTTGAAAAGCGTGCATTCATTAGCTCACAGACAATTGCTATTGTATATGTGCTAATCCCGGCTAATTCACCTTTCACTTGCCAGATCAATATCTTACTACAAGCCTGAAGTACAATGTCTGAATTATGTCACAAAATATGCTAGATACACTGTAAATTCTGGCAGGGATGTCAACACCTTGATTTTCCGTGGCAAGGTTGCCTCGAACTGCCACAAACTCATGTCTTTAAAAATGTAAACATTCAAATTGTTTTCACATTCGTGGAAGTGATTCCAGTAAGGGTCCATTTCACTATGTCTGAATATTTGTTCGTGCCATTATGTCCCTTTAAATTTGGATTTGTTAGTTTTCCTTTATATGCGTTATATGTCATGTTGTATACTAATTTCGTATTTTAAGTATATGTTTTAAGGCGCTGTGTTCTCTCTGTTCTCTGTTCCTTAAAGTTTTCTGAGGGCGCTAAAGGAATGGAGTGACCCACGGATGAATTCTTTTAGCCATGATACTATATGATGCCCTCACATATTCTCTCCGAACCTTTGCAGAGAATGAGCTCTATATGTTTTTGTTCTAATGGTAACTAATTCCGTGTATTACCGGACAGATGAAGTAACGTTCCATAAAGAAGTGTCACAATAACAGATTACCTTTGCAGGACGTATCGTTTTAACTTTTACCTGAACGTCCATGCACATCTAATTTGCGACTGTGAAAGAGCTCCTTATTTTGGAAATATGGATCAATGCGATATCAATTATAGCCTTGATGAATATGTGGATTATAAATATTCTAAATCATCACGGGCTTTGTCGTCGTTTATGTACCATTAGTAGCTGCGTTTGGAATATTTGCCAACTGTTCGTTTATATTCGTTGTTTATCGCGTTAAAGTTATGCGAAGTATAACTAATATTTTCTTGGTGAACTTAGCAATTGCTGACTGCTCGCTTTTACTGGCTGCTTTCGTACAATATATTGGTGACTACGTCGTGTCGTCTGAGTATGATCTGCAATTCTCCTTTCACACTGCCTTCGGATGTTCAGTACCAAGTTTCCTTGTTTATTTATGTTATTATACATCGGTTTGGACAGTTACTCTGGTGAGCTTCGAACGATATCTAGCGATATGTCACACGTTTTGGCATCGACTAGTGAATAGCAGGAGCCGCGCCATTCGCATGGTTATAGCAGCGTGGATTATATCAATGGTCTTTACAGGAGTGTCTGCACCATTCATCCCTGAATATATCTGCTTGTTCTCCGCAAATGATTCGGGGCGTATCGTGCGAATTCCGCAATGTAAACACGCGTATGAGTGGGGTTTATTAGCCATGTGTTATAGTGATGTCATTCAGTTTTTCCTCACTTCAATTGCAAATGTCGCTATGTATTCGCGTATTATTTGTCAACTTAAAAAGATAACTACTGATGACCCACTTGAAAAAGACAACTGTAGAAGTGTGAGGACTCGCAACACAGTAGCAAAAATGTTGATCATCAATGGAGTCATCTTCTTTATCTGTGTTTTGCCATTTGCAACAATAAATATAGCTGAAATTTTTAAATTTTCAGCGTCATTACCAATGCTATGGATTGCAAGAATTCTGTTCCTGATCAATTCGTCGCTGAATCCGATCGTCTACAATGCGAGTAACTCACGCTATAGGATTGCATTTTGTCAAGCGTTTGGCTTTCAGGGACGGGAAGATTATCAGCGCCAAGGTTACAACAAACCTTGAATGGTATGATAGGTTCTTGCATTGAGTGTTGAAATGATGACACTTATCTTGTGTTGGCGTTGGAATTTTATCACTTCGTTATACGTACCTAGAGGAAACCTGGCAATCACCACAAAAAAGAGAGGAATCGTTATTTGTGTTGTTAGCTAAAGAAGCACTTTCTCCGTGAACATAAGGCAGGGGTCCGCTCCGTTTTTTTTAAAAAAGTGGTAAAAAATGGCATTTAGGGATTTAAGGGATATAAAAAGAAATACAAAATGAAAGAGGCGTTTCGTATAAACCTTGTTTCCCATCTTTATTCAATAGAAAATGTCATATTATACATTGTAACACCAAAATTTGTGTTAATATAACACTGACATGACGGTAATTAACACCGAAATGGTGTAACACCAGTAGGTGCAGTCCCCTATTACTTCCAGGAAGGTGTTCAATGGTGTTAAAATTAACACCCCAGTCTTTGCAGTGTATTCGAGGTGACTTGGTGTGCAGTAAGTTTTCCATGGAGATGGTCGAAAAAAAAAATCTCCACCGGAAATCGAACCCGAGAATCTCGCTAACATCAGGTGCTCCAGCCGTCACAGCTAAAGAGACATGATAGTAATTAAACTATAGATAGTCATCTGTTGGCCTAAGGACGTTCAAATTCCCTCATTTCCCGATACTCCAGCGATAACCATAATAGTAGGGTTATAAACCAGAATCACATTCTAAAAGTTTGGGGAAGAAGGTTTGAAAATGTGTTTCTATAGTTTGAAGGGTGCTGAATCCGAATTTTTGGGTCCAACCTCTGGGAAATGTGGGGAACTTTGTAAAATAAGGGGGTAAAATTAGTGCAGGGGTAAATTTGAAATCAAGTCAAATTGTGTTTAAATGTACACCAATGTATTTGTCTTATTGTAAGGATTAAAAAAAGGTATAGTTTGTATAGGTTCCGACCTTTAGTTACACGATTACAGCCTTGATAAGGTTCAAGGTCATTCTGGGGGAAAAAAATCCAATCCTCAGATTTTGTTGAAATCGGTGTCAAATTATTGCCCTGATCATACTGAAGCAGAAAATTAATTTCAATTCTTTGGGTGACAGCTCTGTATACAATTTGAGGTCAAGTTTTGGTGACCCCTGTAGACCATGTAGACCCTTGTTACATTTTTGCCACTAATTACGAAACCAAATGCCAAACATTGTAAAATCAGGCAAGACGAACAATTTGACACCAGTTTCAACAAAATCGGAGCAATGGGTAACGTTTACCCCCAGGATGACCTTGAACCTTAATAGGGCTCTACCTGCTTAACTAAAGGTTGGAACCTAGACAAACTATACCTTTTTAATCCTTATAATGAGACAAATACATTGGTGTACATTTAAACACAATTTGACTTGATTTCCAATTTACTCTTGTACTATTTTACCCCCTTATTTCACAAAGTTTCCCACATTTCCCAGAGGTTGGACCCAAAATTCTGATTCAGCACCCTTCAAACTATGCAAAAACATTTTCAAACCACCTTCCCCAAACTTCTAGAATGGGATTCTGGTTTATTACCTACTATAATAGAGAAACAATTGTAACGAACTGAATTATTATAAGAAGCCATTCAGTACTCGAGATGAATGAGTGACCATTAACTAGTCACTATGAGCTAGTAAAATCTCAATTCCCTTGGCACAGTTCAGTAGCTTTCATTCACCAATGTATTTAGAAAATACGCTCCTGGTTTTTGGGGTATGATATATGATACCCAGATCACACAAGGTCAGTTCATGTCAATGTATGTACAAGTACAACCCACTGAACTGTGTCCTTGGTAGATGAGCTTATTGTAACTCATAGTGAGTCTTTCCCTCGAGCTGGTCAAGAAATGAAAAATTATTTATAAACAGTGTGTGGTTTTTCCCTCCACGGGGGCAGTGCATATTTCAGGTGAAAAAGCTCAATGAGATTTCTAATGAGAGATGTGGTATAGTGCTAGGTAATGGTAGAATAAGTGACAACTTGTGTGAAGTCAAGTGCAAAACAAATCACTGTATGTACCGTGCAATTCCATATACGATCTTACTTGATTCATCGTCCCAAATGAATTCTGTTGTATGAAGCGATATTTCGATATGATACAGAGCACAAAACACAATTTCAAAACAATTCAAGAAAAGTCTTAATTCGCCTACGACCTGGCATGCATTTGGCACAGATCTTTAAGAAAGACTGCCAATGTTTGCTTTTGAATTTGCAAACATTGGAACGCAATGTGCCAGGCAAAAGGTGGATTTTGTGATGTCATCGTACTAAAGTGTATTTTAATGGTTTTGTTTGGGAATTGCACAAAACCGACAATTTGTTCTTTGGAATTATCAGGAATTGAACGATGAGATGTTTATTTAATTAAGTCTAAGGATTTCTGATATTACATAATTCCTTTAACGAATGTCTTTTTACTTCGCTTCTGATTAGATGCCATATCCTATCACTATTAAAGTATAGAGCACATTATATGCCAAGATATTTTGTATCTAATATTTGACGTTACAGGTGCTACTCTTTTAGTAAGTTTAAAGGTGCTTTTTCACTCTGCCTTACCCGGAAGTAGTATTTATTTTTAAATTACATAAAAAGCTTTATTTTTCTCATTGTTGTCCTAAAACTTCTGCCTACAAATCTACTTCTTTGCGAGGATAGAAACAAAAAAAAAAACTGCCATTTAATGGTTATCCATCAATATTAGCAGAGTAACGAATAGGGATTTACATTAGCGCATCTAACATCAAACCGCAAGTTTGTTTCCCGCGAAACTTGGTGGTGAGTGTATGCAAGTCTTAGGTATAAACCGCGCTTCAATCTTTTGAATCAAGTAATCGGTTTTTGCGTTCTGGTATAGTACGAAGAAACAAACATCGGTGACATCTTTACGAAGTAGGAAATGCTCAAACATCCATATGAACACGACTGGGTATATCAATGCAACACCAATTTTTAAAAGTTATCGCAAACGTGTTAAAATTCAAGGATATATACACGAAAACTGACCAGAGCGAAATGGCCCATCTCCCGTTTTCGCGAACGTGTTTGAGTTGGCTTTGACCCGGTGTGGCAGGAGATATAGTCCTCCGGGCTCACAGTCCGGGAACAATGGTGAACAATACGGCAATCGATTCAGTTGACTCTTCACGCAACATTAGTTTCACGCTTTATTCCGTTGTCTATGGAGCCCGGACTATGATACCTGCCGGACTATGATTACTTTCACACCGGAAGTGACGTTTTAGTTGGTAGTTTTTATTTTGGGTGCAAATAATGACCACATATGGGTAACAAACCGCAGAAACGCCCCGAGCACCAGCTGATCAAAACAAAAACAAACCACTCGATCGATGCGACGACGCGAGTAAAGCCACCAACAATACGGCGCTGCCTCGTTATCACTATGTATTTTAGGCCTAAAATCAAGAACATTTTCCGTACAACACGGCGCATACCGTGAGAAGTCAACAATGCAGGAAACCTTCACTTCCGGGTCATCACGGCCAACGCGAAGATGACTTTCGTTTTGGAATTTCCCTTCAAAGCTTGTCAGAAACTCATAGTTTTATGCCCAACTTTTATAAACAATTTCTGAGGGTATCAGCTGAGGGTAGAGGTCAGATTGTGTATATTTTAATTCCTTTTACATATATTAAACTCACCTGAAATGAATAAGCCTAAAATACTTTATTTGCATGTAAGTAAAGTAGTTTTCCAATTAAAGCACCCCGGAGTGGGTTTATTCCAATGGCTTAGGTTGCAGAACTGAAACGCTAGAAAATACACATCAAAGATGTGTAAATTTTTAGGAAAACTATTTAGACTGGCCAATGACCTTTTTATTTATGTTATCATTACATATATTATGATTATTTATGTTATCACTTTACTTAATCTATTAAAACGAAGATCTTTTGACTGAAAATTAATGGAAAAGCATCGAAATAACCAACTGACTTCGACTTGAACCTAGTGCCTTCTATGTGGCTAGGGCCTTCTATGTGGCTTGAACCTAGGACCTTCTATGTGGCTATTATACTATTTCTTGGTGTTAAACTGATTTCAGTGCTTTTAGTGCTCAAGTCCTAATCTACCCATTTCAGCAATTTTAAGAAAATATGTATTTTGATGGAAATGTGCCTGCGTCACTTTTAATCTTACCATTACCACTGGCTTTTACACCATTAAGATACCACTTAAATTAATATAATTTGTAGCAGTGTTTCACTTCATTGTCCGCCGTGCATTTAAATGGGAATCCGAATACAGAGGCAAACCTGACTTCTTGTTTTAAAGGACTGTAGCTTGGCCAATACCTAACTGATGAGAATTATCTTAGCAACAAATCAAAGCTAATTATTATAAGACTTCCGCTGATATCATACGCTAATACAGATGATAAATGGCGGGCATTGATAGTGTTTGACATCTGTCGTATTTCATTTCCACAGGCCAAATTCGTCAAAGAAATCTGATCTTGGGGTACTGGTAACTTAATACATTCGTACGATTCGGAACTAATGATTGCCTTTCTTTTATAATAGCAAGAAAATTGGCTCCGATATATATAACGAACGAATAAGCAATACGGGAACGAACGGTCAACCTTGTGTTGTACATGTATTTCATTTTTTTCATCCTGGTATATGCGCATATTTCCTAGATTTAACCGAAAGAGGCTGTTTTTAAATCGAGATTGGGATTCATGCTTCTCCTCACCCCGAAGCTACGTCCATAATTGCATTTCATTTTTGGTATGTTTCCTACAATTTCAACAGGTGTAAAAATAAAATTAACCAATCTCAGTGGTCTTTAACAGTAGGAAATCGACGGTGTTTTGCATTATCTCTCCGGGTAATGTTATTGCACGTACGAGAACTTTGTTTTTGTTTTTTCAGTGTCGGTAATGACTATTCGTGTCTAATTGATCGTCATTTATATCAATGGTGTAAATCCTGGCACACCTTCGAGAAAGTCATTCGGGTTTCAACGTGTAAATATGCATGAATGTATGCCAAAACTGCATGACCTAAATTTAAATCAAAATAACGTTCGTTTGAACTACCTGTTCATTTTCTAGACTTTTTTCTAACTTTTGCTAATCCTAAGGGGGATTTATAGTAGGTATAATTCGTCTGCATTATCACGTCTCCTAGTTGTCAGGGCCAATTCTGCTCTCATTTAAAGCATGTTATAGAATTTTTTTGTTCTAAAGATTGTTCTAACGATTTTGTATTATAATGTGATTTATATTATAATGTATTTGTATTATAATGTACTTTTATATAATTCAGTTGCTATGTAATTTGTAATAATTCACAATTAGATTGTTAACAGGTTCCTTATGGATAGCATTTTTTAACTGATAAGAATACCCTGTATAAAAATGACTGCTAATAGAATAAAAAAAGAATAGGGCACTCGATTCAGTTGACTCTTCACGCAACAGTAGTTTCACGCTTTATTCCGTTGTCGTCTATGGAGCCCGGACTATGGATCCGGGCGCACCATATCTCCTTTTACACCGGTGTGAAAGCAGATATAGTCCGGCGGGAGCCATAGCCCGGGCTCCATAGACGATAACGGAATAAAGCGTGAAACTAATGTTGCGTGAAGAGTCAACTAAATCGAGTGCCCTATTCCTTACCGATGTAGCCGGACTATGAGTACGCCGGACAATAATTACTTCTACACCGGTACCACAAACTAGCGAGTCCGATGATGTAGAGCCCTATAGATCATCTGTCTATTGTGTTCTCCATTGTGCACTGTAAGGGTTATTTGCTTCACAACTGTACTCAATGTTCTGTTCTAGACTGAATAACCAGTCCTTCATGTGCAGTGTACCATGTAGGGCGCTGACAAGTTGGCTTTTGTGCACATTTACAATTATATGAGCATGCTAATAAGTGTCCTTGGAACCGAGCCGCTAAGTATTATGGGTAAGGCGCATTTTTCTATATGGCTAAGAATATTATGATATCGCCTAGCCCCGAAAGTTTCAGCCCAAAGACTTTACCCATTCCGGTGTGAAAACAGATATAGTCCGGCGGGAGCCATAGCCCGGGCTCCATAGACGATAACGGAATAAAGCGTGAAACTAATGTTGCGTGAAGAGTCAACTAAATCGAGTGCCCTATTCTTTTCTGTTGTAGCCGGACTATGAGTATGTCACCTATAAAAAGGGCAGGCTACAATTTGCTTGTTAGCCTAGTTGTATTTCTTCAATCTTCAATATTTTACATAATTTGTGGCATCTTGGATTCAAATGATTTAATGATAACCAAATGATTGGCATTCTTGAAATTCCACTTTCATGTTGTTTAAAATTTTGCAGTTTTCCAAAGGTTATGAATATATCAGTGATTTACTTTCTCAAAGAAATGGATGAACATACCTATATAGATGGAATTTAATTATATTATATTACCAGAGCTCTCGTTTACTTGTACACATGTTAAGGTAGTCCTTCCATGAGTACAACGATCACGTTTACATTGAACTTCAAGTAAATTACAGTTCTAGTAGGTTAGATGTTTTAATGTTCATAAGGTAAAGTTCTCCCTTGTAAGTTCCAACTCTTGCCAGTAGAATAGAAGATGCTATAACTAGTGATGTGTCAACTCAGGTAGAATACATGGTACCTCTGTCCCAAAACTCCAAATCAAAAGTGTGGCGCCTGTATTGATTGAGAAATAAGGAACCCAAATTCTAAATAATACTTGGATTCAATCACAATGCCAAACAATGTTTCATAATACATTTTTGGTATCATTAAATGCTAAGTAAATGAATATCAGAGCGACTGGGTAGTCAATCGGCCGTGGAAAAAATTGACTTGACCGGCCCATGAAGAAATTATTATGAGGCATTTTCGGGATGTCACACACGTGACCAAACTTCATTGCCTCCAGACAAAACACTTACTTTAGCGAAAGTGGAAACATTAATTTTTTGGTTAGGTTGAAAACAAAAATCTAACAAAAATATGTTTTCACTTTCGCTAGCTATTATGTTTTGTCATTTTATGTCAAATATAATTTGGGTCACGTGTGTGACATCACGAAGAATGGACCCATGAACAAATAGTTTCCAGATTTAATAACCCACCCCCCCCCAAGAAGAGAACAAAACAAACAAAAATACGACAAACATGTAACACAACAAAAGCACAATTAGAAATCGCGGTTCTCCGCTTTCGATATTCATGGAATATAACCCATGCATGGGCCGCCTTCGACCGCTACCTGAATACAAGGTTAATCAGAGTTCGACATTGTGTTACAGCAGCCAATGTATGTTATCAGCCAATCAGCACAAATATGCATATTAGCTCATAATATCTACATTTAGCAATGCGAGATTGGATGGGTAATACCTCGGTCGATACTACCCACAGACCAAGTCTCATCAAATCAGACACTTGGTTATGGCGAAGTGGACCTTTGTAGTTATAGCCATACAGAACAAATATGGAAATTAGTCATTAATATGCAATTTTAGCAACAGCAGATCGCGTGGACAAGTTAACTTGGGCCAGCAGTACCCACATACCAATTTGAGATCTGGCAGGAGTTCACCTTTTTAGTTATTGGCCGATCAGAATAAGATATGCACAATTAAAGCATTAAGCATATTTAGCACGCGAGGATTGCACGGGTAACACTGGATCACTACCACACCGATACCAAGTCTCATCAATTAGGCTATGTTCTGGTAGAAGTTGGCCTTTGTAGTTATTAGCAAATTAGAACAAATATGCAAACGAGCTCATTAAATGACAAATTTAGGAACATCAGATTCCATGGAATAACATTTGTGTCCAGTTTTATTGATTCGGACATTGGGTTGATCTGATAGAGGTTCACCTTTTTAGGTGAGCTTATTGATATGCACAAGGCCACCACTTTCCATTATTTTAGTCTCATTTTGAGTCAAATCGCTTCCAGACGTTTGGATGTTAGAAATGGTCCATAGTTCTAAATAGATGATTTCATCCAAATTGGGCTTTAAGAGTTTTTTCGTGCTTCGTGCGCATTTTTTCTAACGCAGGTGCCCTGGATTTCATCTATACCAACTACTCGACGGTCCTGATTAGTTTGTGATGATAGGTGGCAACCTCCTTGTTTAGATATCTTCTGGCACAAGATTAGTATTTCAGATAGTAGTTCAATTTCAAGTGGTTTTCAACACAATCGTAATGGAGTCCAGCCCTTCCCTTACATCATGGGTACAAGTGTTCACAGTTTCTTTGTCACCTAATTAGGGGCTGCAACCGGATGGTTCCATTTCAATGCATGGGTCACGGTAGGAATCAGTAGTCTAAACGCGAATAAGGAACTTTATTCCACATACACATTTTATGGACTGCTGAATTCATCAGCGTCAGAGTGACCATGACGACCCTCCGCTGCGACCGGACAAAAGCCTCACAATTTCCCGAATAAAAAGTATTGAAATAGGGACTTGCTTTAGAAAGAGAAGGTACAGCTCCAACTCTTCTTACCCTGCAATCAATTTTCCTGGCCTCCTTATACGGGGCTGCCACCGCCACAACGCTTGTAAATTTCTTAGATATCGATGAAAGTCCAGAAAAATCGTAAAGGCCTCGACCCATATCGAAGGTTTCAGCTTCGTTGGCTCCAAGGAGTGCTGCCGGCACAACACTTAATTTACTTTTCCCACGGCCGTCCTGAGAAAACGTTGGTTTTGAATTTGCTTCATAGGCTCATAATTTATTTTTACCCAACATTTTTCGTCTTTTTTTCCCATTATCTTTTTTTTCTTCTGTTTTTCTTGTCCTCTTTTTACTCGACCGGCCCAAAATGGCCCAATTTCCAAGCGCCCAGGGGAAAATTCCACAGCAGGTCGAGGTCAGTCGCCTTTGGAATCATTTTTACAAAATATTGCAGGTACTGATTTACTGTTCTGTTTTTGTTTACAAAACGACCTTCAAGCTGCAATTATTCAAACCATTAAATAATATAAATGTGATTCTTATCATATATTCTAATATTCTGGGAACTTTAAAATAAACTCAATAGTTTTACTGCTTGTGAAAATCAACCATTTGCCACCGGCTCAAGCATTTCAAATTCTGATATTCCATGACACTTGTTGCACCAAAATCTTGAGATTTTTTAAATGATAGAATCTTAAAATTTCCAAATACATTGGCAGGTGATAACTTTCAAAGAATATTGTATAGACAAATTTCAACCAATTAGTTTCTCTCCATTTGAATACACTCTACTAATATCACCCACCACTAATGACTACAATAATATCATCTCAGGAATCCTTGTTTGGCAAGCCCCGTCATACAGCTGTACTAGGGTGTCGGCCTCCCAAACGCCCGCAACCACAGCTGCCCTCATCAGGACTCGCGTAGAAGCTCGGTCCTAGGCAGATATTTCTCCACAATTATTGCCAACGGTAGATTAATGAATCCACATCTATAATTTGGCCTCAGGCTACAATGGGCTTTCCCTGAAAGTTATCCTATGCCAAGTGCTTCAATGGTGAAGAATTAAATGGGGCATGCCTTGCTAAACTGCAAACCATCGAGAATGACCCTCCAGCATGGTGGTAAAGCAGAGAGTGATTTATCTCTATACCCAACCCACATAGACTGGCTAGGATTATCTAAAGAATGTCGCACTTCAATAGCAGACAATAGAAAAGCCTTGGCCCACTGGCATACCAATAAGTATGGAATGTCCTCAACCCGGCAGTGACTAACATATGTTTGGAACCAAAAAGAGGTCTATATAGATAGAGAGGCAAAACGTTACGAATCTTTAGAATTCACCGTCTCGCATGTTTTGCCGACCACAATAGAGAACTTTAGAGTACCAACAATAGAAAAGCAATGGCTGCTCGCTTCTTCACATACTGTGGGTGCCGCTTAACGCTTTGCATATACACTAATCGGTATGATACAAATTAATGTATGGGTTAGAGGGGGCCAGGGTAAAATAGGTAACCGGATCATTGTTCTCAGATACTCGTTTTTCTCATAATGCAAATGCGCGCTTAGTGAAAAGATGTATTCATTGAGGCGGTTTTTAACTCAAGAGAAGACGTGTCATTTCATTCGTGTTGTGCCATGGGTAGGCAAAATTTAACCACCCAACATCCAACAACTATATTTTGTCGGATAGTTTGTATCGAATTGACATTAGTGTGTATACAAGCACCCAAACTAATAATATTCCGTTGCAATATTCAAAACTGTCAGCGCCCGCACGGACGACTGGTTTTGAATGGTGGGTTTCACCCCCTTGGTTGTTTATAACAATATTGTCCCTACCAATTTATAGTACTACCCGGATACAACTAGACCAAAGTCAAAATAGTTCAATGGATAGAGCTAAATCTCGAAGTTTATTCACCCTGCTGATACCTCAATTCTAAGTATTTCAATAAAGTTAAAAAGGTCTTGATTCTCATGTGACAATGGAATCCCCCTTACGATAAGTGTTTAACATTTAACCTACACATTAGGATAATTAGTGATGATCGAACGCGGCACTGGCACATGTTCACAAAATATGAAATTTCTTTTCTTCACTTGCTCTCAAAATGATAGTCTAGGCATTGGAAGAAACAGGAATATTTTAAACCATAAAAATAACATAACCCAAACATATAGGGACAAATTGATATTAGGATAAAGACATCCAGGTAATTTGTTAGGCCAACTTTTAAGCTTTTCCATATCTATAATCAACAAATGTGTATATTACATGAACAATAATTTTTTGACTCGTACTTCCCCTGTTATGAAAACCACAGAAAAAGGTTTATAGACCGAATCAACAGTGTGCATAGCGTGAGAAACACGCATACGGAGTGCGTGTTATTGTGTTAAACCATTTTCGTCGTCCCCTCTGAATTTTTACTGTAACGTCGCCGCGACCTAAATTATAAAATCGTTCTGTTTACCCTAAGAAGTTGAATTTGTTCTTAATAATTTTCGGGTGAGGGCTTTTGTACTAGTATATAAAAGCCTTACAACCATGCAAAAATATCGATTTTAAAAATTTTTTATCTCTCTCTCTTTTCCCATGTCTCTTTAAATCAAAAACCAAAATATGATATGAAGCTAATTCCTACTCAATCTCAGAGTAGCACAATGTACTACAGTACTAGCATACATACAAAAAGATCAAACGTCGCTCAATCACGGCATATACAGATTTTTTGTGTTTTTTCCCCAAAAGGCGATCTCAGAGAGGGAGGGCCAACCACATCCTCACTCCAGTGCCATTTTGAACACCGTCCTCCTCACCATCAACTACACCAAAATCTCTCTCCACTAATCCGCCAATGCGTAAAATTGTTTTCCAATTCCCCCATTGATAATGGATTTCTACAAAGTTCAAAATTCTTAGATGACTATCATGATTCCGGCCTCCATTGCTTTCCATTTATTCCTACTCAGATACTCTGCTTCCTACATTCTCTGAACCCTTAATTACCTTAATACGGTATCGGTACGGTTGCAGAGCAAGGACCCACCTCATGATTCTGCTATTTTGCCACCTTTGACCTGTGTACACATGTGAGTGGTTGGTGGTCCGTCTCTATAGTGTAACTCTTTACCATACAGGTAGGGCTCAAATTTCTTTACGCCCAAACCACTCCAAGGCATTCCACGTTCCATAACGGATAACCTTGTTGACACTTGTAATTTCTTACTAGCATAGCCACGGGAAACAATTTCACCCGCTATTCTGAAGCAAAATTGCACCAACTCCTGAGTCTGAAGCATCAGTTCTCAACGTAAATTCTCTGTTGAGATCAGGAAGTTGTAGGATTGGTGACTTGGACAACATTATTTTAATGATATTTGTTGGTTCCCCGTTCTTTGTATAGTCATCAGGGGTGCAGCTATAAAATCCGAAAAGTTGGAAGCAAACTTCCTGTAGACGGCTAATATCCCAAAACGCGGCTCTTCAACTTGCTTCTGGGGTAGTTGGTCGTTTGCTTTCTGGATGGGCCTCTACTTTTCTGGTTTTTGGTTTCCATGTGCCATGATCTATAATGTGCCCCAAGAATTCTACTTCCTCGAATCCCATAAAACATTTATGTAGTCGGTATCAACTTGTCGCAGTCTCAGAATACTTGTCTTATACTTAAACCTTTTCAGATGCATTTCCCATGTTTCTTCTGTGTGCACGTAGAATATCATCATCTATTGTGAACCAATATCTAAAGCCCTCTACTAAGTAACTTTCTCATTATTCTGCTGAATGTTGCCGCTTGCATTCAAATGACCAAAGGCAGGTGTAAATGAAATAGAACCATCTTGACAATGACCGCTGTAACTGTTTTCGAGTCTTCAGCCATCGGCACCTGCCAATAGCCCTTACTAAGGTCTATTTTACTAAAGTACTTAGCTTTGGGCTACCTGTTCAAATATTCGATGCTGTCTGGGGAGGTTGGTTCACAGCATCGAATATATTGTCGCTTGATTAATCAATCTCTGGTGTCACAGAGCAGAATGCGTCTGGTACCATCAGGTTTTACTACAGCAAATGCAACTCAAGCTTGCATAGGACGATCACTGGGCGAAATCAACTCCCATTCTAAAGCATAGACGTAACCTGATCTTGTACTTCCTTTCTTAGTGCATGGGGCATTGGATAGGGCTGACTCCTATTGTTTCGGATCAGTGTACCCTAATAGTATGTTCACCCCCCCTAGTGTATTTTTTTTTCCGGGGATATCGGTACGAACAGCTTTAAATTCTTCAAGAAACACTCTTTACTTGTTCAGTTTTTTCGTCTCTTCTTCCAGCCTGTGACTAATTTTTACATCACAAACGTGTTTCTTTCTTTCGTGCACCACAGGTGTGAATGCAAGTAGTTTTCCTCATTGGAGAAACTTTGACAGTTCTTCCTCGCCTGTTACCACACCTCGGTTCTCTTCCTCTATTACGGCCGGGCAAGCCGTACTCATACACTGTCAACAGTTTTGATGACTCTATCATAGATGATAGTTGTTTCTCTCTTGGTATCTTTTCAGCATGTTTGGCATGAAACAGTCTTTGTTCTTTGCCCTAAGTCTACTTTGTAATTCATGGTACCACTTTTTCAACAATGGGAAGGGGCCCTTTTCACTACATAACAATTTTGTTGTTGTCAGTGGAAGTAGAAGAAGTACTTCCTCTTCCAACTTTTCATGTCCTGTCTCTTTGCCCTCTGTTTGTAATAAGTACGATAACCTTGATATGAGACTTTCACAACTCCTCTCTTGCAAGCTGACATGTCTTCAAGACGATCTTGCAGTCTAAACATACTGATATACTGTTTTGGTTTCACCTACTTCTGTCTCTTTTTGTCCATGACTTCCCTTGATATGGTCATTGTCCACGCACATGATCGTCCATATAACAGTTCAAAAGGAGAAAAAGCAGTGCTGTCTTGTGGGGTTTCTCGATATGCTAACAGAAGTGGATCTATATATCTGTCCAGTCTCTGGGTTTTCTCCGCTCACATTTTTCTTTAACTGCTTTCAGACATGCATGAATTTTCTTCCCTAGACATTGGCCATTACGTGATATTGGGGGGTTGTGACAAGTTTTGAATGGAAAGAAGTCTACTCACCTCTTTCATCACCCCCGGACCATTGGCAACCCTTGATCGTCAAGCCTCTTTCGGGAACCCTGGCTTGAATATATACTCAAGAGTGCTTCAGCTACTTCTTCAGTTTCAATGCTCTTTAATGGCACGTCCTCAGGATAGCGTGTACTAGTCAACTCGGACTAAAATTACCTTGACCCCCTTTCAGTACTTGGCTTAATGGGGCCAACCAGATCAACTGCTACCCTATGAAATGGTTCACCAATAAGTGGCACATTGCCCTAAAATGGTAACTTGGTTACGGGCCAAACTTTGGTAATTGTCCTTTTGGCACAAATCAAAGATCGATAAATATCTCGGCTTGAATACCCGGCCAAATAAAGTTGGACATGACTTATCTTTGTCTTTTTGATACCTAAGTGTCCACCTAGGATTGACTCTGAGCATTTTTTGAGAATATGTTGCCTATAATCTATAGGTACTACTACTTGCTTCAATTTTTTCAAATTCTACTTCTAATCGTGGAGATTGAAACTCCGGTAGATGATATCCTTTGACATGGTATCTTGAATGTACTCACCATTCTTTCGGCATCGTCGTTGACGTCTGTCTGTACTGCTGCCCCCTATTCTATGGTTGTTCATTATCTCTTCCTGAAACCTATGACTACTTTTCACTTGTTGTCTCAGTACATGTACCCTTTCATCATTACATGACTTACCCAACTTTCACAAACTTCATGCTGGATCAGATGGTCCTCTTACTCCTGGAATACTTCCCAAGTATCAAGTCATGACAGGATTGTCCAAGGCATAAAGCAGACACTTTGCCAATCAAATTGGCGTATTATTTCTATGAGGGCAATAGGGAATTGCCTAACAGTAACACATCTATTAGTCACACTTTTACCTCCCCCCTGTTTTTTTGCTGTTTGTATAATTGTGATTTTTGCCTACAACTCCATACAATCCACTTGTCCCACGCAAAACTTGCACTCTTTTGTTTCCGACCTTGCCTTCTTTTACAGGCAATTGCATGATCACGCACATCTTTGCAAGCTGCAGAAGATAGAACTGTGAACCTGTTTCCACATTCCAATGTAAGGAAACCTTCGCGACTTGCTTCTCTAAATGGTGGCATCAGTTGTATCATTAAATAAACAACTTCCCACATCTTTCTTTCTTTACAGTGAACCATTGAAGTTGGGTAAATTGTTGCTATTGTTGTGGTTGTTGGAGTGGCTGTGATGACAACTTTGTACGGTTTTGTAAGCATCCCATCAACCACTTTCAGACATAAAGCCATCGTTTTGTTTCTTGTCCTACGAATCACGAGCGAATTTGACCTTGTCCTACCACACAATAACAACTGCCTGACGTATGCCGTTTGTTAGAAGTCTGGTTAGGTTTTGGCGATTGAGTTTGGCCTGAAACGGGTTTACTATGACCCTGCGACTTCTGGTACTACGAATTCTAAACTTATTCAGTTACCCCTTGTTACTGATTTCTTTTAAATGACCTGGATGCCAACCACCCTCTTCGTCTGTGTATTGAATCAGCATAATCAGCATATCGGTTTCATTTCACAAATGTTGCATGATCTTTTTCCGTACAAGAACTGAGTATCATATCACGAAGTTGATCAAAATTTGCAACTTTTTCAAGTTCCCATCCATCTACGGCAATAATTTGTTATTCTATCTATTCATGAATCTTGTTCCTGTTTCCCCATAGTTCTTTGGTCTAGCCTCTCTAAACTTTCTTCTAAAACCATCAGCAGTTTAGATGATATGCATTAAAACAAGCAGTCTTATAATCGCTGCAGAATTTCTCAGGCAAATCGTACGGCCGCGGCCGTGATGGTGCGTCACCCGGAATCACAAATAAGTGTCTTAACAAACGTCACGCGATTTGTAATTGCGGTCGGGAGGCGTATGCCCTATAACCGCGCTTTAATTTCATTAATCATTGAGTGCGTTCAGCTTGCCTGAGAATTGTCTGACAGCGATTATACTTTAATCATAGTCTTTGCGCTTCTTTCTTTCCCGGAGACAAGGCTGTAAATATTCAGACAAGCATCACCTGTACCAATACTCCTAAATTAGTAGCCCATTCAGCTTCCATTCCACCCCTGGGATGTTAGGCATAAAATTCAAAACCTATTCAAATGCATCAATGTCATCCCTGTCTTGATTGAAGAGTGGGAATTTTGGAGCCTTTGGCCTTGTACCTCCTCCTCCCACATTCCAGTTCCTTCCTGATTCACCCTACCTTGCTAATCTTCTCTTGTTCATCTTCAACCTTTCCTGTTCCAACATCATTTTCTATTTTCTAACGTAAGTTCATCCTGTTCTACCATTAATTTATCATGTTCTAACTTTTCCTGCGACTCTAGTTTTTTGCATATTCCTAACTTTTCCTGGACTCTAATTTCACTGTAAACAGTTTTTGCCTTCTCTTGTTCTATTTGCTCTTGCATTCCTTTTGTACTGAAGTTGCTTTCACTTGGGCCTGTCAATTCATATTCATCTTGCCTTTGAGAAGCCTCTACGATTTCTTTTCCTCATCCTTTCTTGTTAAAAAAGCCTAATCCTCTCATCCCTCATGAACTGTTTGAGTTCGGCACACTCCAATTTCAAGATTCCAACCTTTCTCCTCCCATAGGCTATAAGCTTTTCCATCTCACTGTGTGGTGCCATAATGATCATAAGTGGGTATACCAGTAGCCAAGTCAAAAAAACCTCTAAAGATTTACAATTTTACGCCTGCCAGTTTCTTTTCTTCAAGCACATACCAACATTATTAAAATATCTTTTTTATACAATTACACACTGGCATTAGAAATCACCCAATTTAGTATGGAGCCTTTGCATCTAACAGAACTTGGCAAACGAGCTCATAGAAAAACAAACCAATTGGCTTACCAGACATCGCTGCGTTAGAGCAATGCCTACTTCTGAAATCGTCAAAGGACAGCTATGTACCGGGGTGCGGTACCGCTAGTTCCGACTCCCCAAACCAGCCGTTTTGACGAAACTTGCCTGTGGACCAAATTACAAGAAAAATAATATAACAATACATGCATATAATATCCAAATACAGATTACTACGTACAGTACTTGGGACTTGTTGTATCAAACACTGCACGTTACAAATATCGGATAGATGCTCTCGCGGACGAGCCCCATTAATTGTCCAACACCGTACAAAAAGGGCCAGGCTCAATTTATATTTGTTAGCCTAGTGGCAGCCCGACAAGATACACAAACATAACCCATCACAACCCAAGTATACAATTTTAATATCTATTTAATATTTGTGTTTCTTTCTACTTCAATATCATACTATTTGTGGCATTTTTGGAATCAAATGATTTGTGATAACAAATTAATTTGGCATTTTTGAAATTCCACTTTCAAGTTGTTTAAAAATTTTTGCAAGTTTTCCAAAAGGTTGGTGACTATAATCAGTGATTTACTTTCTCACAGAAATGGATAACATACCTATATAGATGGGAATTTAAATTATATTATATCCCAGATCTCTCGTTACTTCGTACACGATGGTTAAGTAGCCTTCCAGGAGTACAAACGATCACTTTACATTGAACTTCAAGAAGTAAATAACAGTTCAGAGGTGAAATGGTTTTTAATGTTCATAAGGTTAAGTTTTCCCTTGTAAGTTCCAAACTCTTGCCAGTAGAATAGAAGATGCTATAACTAGTGATGTGTCAACTCAAGGATAGAAACACTGTACCTCTGGTCCAAAACTCCAAATCACAAATTGTGGGCACTGTGTGATGAGAAATAAGAACCCAAATTCTAAATCATACTTTGGATTCATGCTACAATGCCCAAACAATGTTTTATAATACATTTTTTGTATTCATAAACGGCTAAAGGTAAACTAAATCATTGTTACAAAATATTGCAGCTACGGATTTACTATTCTGTTTTGGTTTACAAACGGACTTCACGCTGCACTTATCAACCCATTAATATAAATTTGATTTTTTTATCATATATTCTAATATTCTGGTTAACTTTCAAAAAATAAACTCAATAGTTTTAATGCCTGGTGAAAATTAACCATTTGCCACCTGCTCAAAGCATTGTTTCAAATTTTAGATATTCCATTGCAACTTGTTGCAAAACCAAATCTTGAGCTTTTAATTATAGAATCTACATATTTCCAAATACATTCAGTTGATAACTGTGTTCAAAGAATTTGTTGTAGACAAATTTCAACCAATTAATTTCTCCTCTCTCCATTTGAATTAACTTCTCAACTTCTACTGAATATCACCAAACCCACCCACTAATTACTTACAATCATAATCTCAGGAATCCTTGTTTGGCAAGCCCGTCATACAGCTGTACTAGGGTGTCGCCCTCCAAACGCCGCAACCACAGCTGCCCTCATCAACTCGCGTAAGCTGGTACCAGGCATATATCTCCCACACTTATTGCCGACACGTTTTTGCCAAAGAGTTCTATCTTAGATAGAGAGGCAAAACGGTTCGGTCAATCTTTAGAAAGTCAATCGTCTCGCATGTTTTGCCGACCAACAAGAAAACATAGAGTACCAACAATAGAAGCATGGCTGCCTCCGCTTTCTTTCCACATCCTGTGGGTGCCGCTTTGCACTATACACTAATCGGTAGTTATACAATTGATGTGTGTTAGAGGTGGTCAGGTTTAATAATAGTGTACCTAGCTCATTGTGCTCAGATACTCACCCGCTTAGGTGCTTAGGCGCGCGTAGGTGAAGGGATGTATTCATTGAGGCGGTTTATTTAAATCAAGACGCTGCCACGTGTCATTTCATTCGTGTGTGGCCATGGGTAGGACAAAATTTAACCACCCAATAGCACCCAACATCCAACAACTGATATTTTGCCGATTGTTTGTATCGAATTGACATTATGTGTGTATACAAGCACCAAACTAATAATTATTCCGTGCAATATTCAAAATGTCAGCGCCCAGAATGGAAGACTGGTTTTGAATGGGCTTCACCCCCCTTGGGTTTTGCATTTCTACCAATAACTCGCGTAATGATAGGCCAAAATTGATCTAGTAAGCGCTGGTCCATAGCCTGTGACCGCATTTCATTTGAACATCGCTCAAAAAGAGATGCATAATCATTGGATCCTCTTTGAGTCTAATGATTACGTACCCTAAAGCCGGTCTCTTGGAGCTGATGTCTAATTGAAAGCCGACAACCTATTAGACGGGCCGGCCATTGGGCCAAAAGTGCTCAGAAAAAGTTTTTTGAGGCGTTAATTGTTACAAACATCCCAACCATGTGGATTCCTAGTGGGACATACAATAGCGTATGAGGTGTTGGCCATTCTATTTTTTCATTTTAGGGTTTTAAAAAATGGCCAAAAAGTTCAAGTAGTTCAAAAATAGGTAAATCATTATACTTGCCTTTCTTTTCTCAAAATTTTTATCAGAACATGTGGGTGTACATCCCAAGGGAACACAAATGACCGGATTGAGTGCTAGCCATTCCAATTTACATATTCTGGGGGTCAAATTGGCCAAAAAACAGCAAAATTGTCCAAAATCCATAAATGAATCATAATGCTCTTAACGATGGAATGGGATCTTGTATAGTTTACTTCCCAAAGAACTAAAATAATTGAATAGAGTGCTAGCCAATTCAGTTGACACTTTGTAGGGTCAAAATGGCCAAACAAGTTCAAATTTGTCCCAAACTAATTAAAATTAAAAATACTATTTTATCAAAAATACCTTAAGGGGACATAAAAGTAACTAAAGTGCTAGCATTCAAAAGAGAACACATTTTGGGGTCAAAATGTCCAAAAAGGTTAAAAAACTGTTCCTTCCAAAATATGGTAAAGCAGGCAAATGGCCATATTCTAAAAACTTAATAAGAACGTTGTGTTTCAAGGGAATATATTTTGGTGGATACAGTGCTAGGAATTCCAATTTACCCATTTTGTAGTCACATTGGGCTAAGGATCAAAATGAACTCAAGATTGGGGGGTCATCTCATATGGTTAATATGGTCAGAAAACATCAAATTAAAATATGTTTGATAAATGAATGTAATGCAGCAATTTGTCCGTATTGTATCCCTTAATATTCTCAGTTAGGAGATTTTTCAGTAAATTAAGTATTGGCTATTCCAATCCTCAGCTTAGAAGTTTAACACAAATGGGTAAATTATCTCTATTTCCCTATTTGTTCAAATTGTTAATCATGTCATAATTCGCCGTCACCATAGTACATTAAAGTTGACAATGAGTTTGCCATTAATATGCACTTTCCTGTGAGTGGTCAAAGAAATTAAATAAATCAAAAGTTCTTATAATTATTATGGCCTTCTTTTACGGTTTACTCATTAGTTGGCATGAATACTGAATGATAAATTGCTAAAGAACGCATTTTGGCTTTAATGCATAATTACAAATGAGAAAATAATCTACAATTTGTTTTATTAAACTGCTTAAATAATAATCTACTCGCGTTGAGTGTTTATTTTAATTTTTTTAAGGTTTATATGATCATGTTTGTAAAGCATAACCCTACATGTTAAAACAGTTGCCGTGTCCCAATTTACGGCATATTCAGTTATTTATGGTTTAAATGGTCCCAAAATGATCTTGTCCTCCGACATGTTGAGCAAAATATAGGGGTTCTCGTGTGTATGGCCTATTGCATTATTTAATGCTTAATCCACCGCTACACCAGGCCTGTGTATCTACCTAGAACGGGACAAGCTTGAAGGATAAGTTTAGCTGTTAATATGATCAAACCCAGGTCCAAAATTAAAAAAACAAGAGCAAGCCCACGCTTAGACCCTTGATAGACCACTCACTGTGTTAACACAACATACTTTAACATAACAAAATCCTATAAGTAGCCTATCGTAAATTCTCGTAGAATAATACTTAAACAATTTGCCAACTATGAACAGCTATAGAGGACAGATATCAACTTGCATATCAAAACAAAAATTCAAGGTATAAAAACTGGTTATAAGATGTATGTAGTAATTTGTGTTCATCAGAATGTGGACTATTAATTTCAAAGAACATTATTAGTTTGATTAATCTATAAATCGGAATGGCTTCCATTTTATCTACTTAAAGTGATTTATTGGTATGAATCTATCGGCACATATATAATGAAATATCCCTAAATAAAACGTACCAGATGTTTTTCATGGCCATTGGAGTATTCCTTGCGAACAAAAATCCAGATTTATTCCGACAAATGTACATCAATCTCGGTGACAGCAATCATGGAAGCGACCATGTTTATTCCCTGTGGTATATTTACAACGCCGCATGCAATTGCCGACGCGAATTACAGAAGCCAGCGAAAATATATCACGTGACTTCAGCAAGTTTGCCACAAGCCTCATCCTTGTTAACTTCGTTGAGCACACAAAGGATAGGAGCGAAGTTCGTTTAGAAATTTTTATTGCAAAAGTTGGCCTAAACACTAACAATCCATGAAAACGTGGACATTTGAAAGGGGGTCGCGTGATATATATAGTTTTATCGCAGTCGCACTGTAACCACTGATCTCTATACAATGGATTGGCTACACAACAGTAATTGTATATTAGATGAATGGAGCAACGGGCGGACATCTTGGTTTATTACACCTCGTGAATATTCATGACCAAAATCAGTATTAATTTGGATGAGATTCCTATTACGCGTGCTATTTCCCTAGGGAAATAGATTGAACTATTTCCCTACAAACCTCGTCCCCAGAGTCACAGTGAGGTGTAATAAAACAAATACTACATGGTTTTATATCGGGAAAGAGGCACACTATTTTCCCTTGGTACTGGCTACGGGCCCGTAGCCAGTACCTCGGGAAAATTGTGTGCCCTATTTCCCTCTAACCATGTAGTATGTGTATACTACCGAACACAATAGCATTCCAGAGACATCTGTTTAACAGAAGTTGTATCCCGGGTGCACGTTTTTACCATCCCATATAGTCCACTCAATCTATGAAAAATACTAGGTACACCTGGACAAAATTGCTACAGAAGGTTTTCTTGCTGTAACTAGCAGTAACAGATCTCCCAAACAACATATCAAAAAGGTAGAAAAGGGAAGCCTGGCAAGACATGGTAATTTGCATTTATCTTACGTGGACGTATACGCCCATATTTCGACAAAGGTATATAGCTCATAAATGCACGTTTAGAAGATTTTCCATTTTTCTGTTAGTATTTGAACATGTTTTACATAGCTATGCCTGCAAGGTGTGTAGCACTTGCAATTGATATATTAAAAGCGGAAAGTGATGGTCATTATTCAAGATGGCGGCATTTTTCCCGCCAAAATTAATTTTACATTCTAGATGATTTACAGACTGCAATCGGGATGGGTAGATCTTTATTTAGCAAATTATTATCAGAGAGTATTTATTCAAACACATTGGGCCAACTAGTGCCGGGGCCCTCCTTATGCTAAATGATGGGTATGTGCCTCGGCCAGGTGAAAAATAGGGTCCTTTCCCAGGTCCTTTCAGATAAAATGTAGGCCTACCCAAAAATACGGGGTCATTCGGTACACAAGCTGAACAAAATGGGGTCATCCAGTATGAAACTTAAGGGGGCCAATGATGTTAAAACCCGAAATTAAAATAGGAAATGTCTCTTTTTCAGAGTTCAAACTGCAATGGAATTATAAAATTGCTGCCATGAAATTATAAATTTGTTAAAAATGTGCACGTAGGCCACGAAAATTTTGAATTTGAGTGTTCAAATTCTTTAAAAAGTGGATAATTTTATGCAAACTTGTGATAAAAGTGGATAACAGGAAAGAACATTTTAAAAAGGGGGTCATTTGGTAATAGCCTGGGTAATAGGTTGGACAGCAGTATAAAAAGGCGGCCAAGCATTCTAGACGTCACCAAAGTCTCACAGACCTTGACTACGCAGCTCTAGCAGGGGATGTGATATCTACTGCACAAGATCTACTACAAAGCATCATTTGAGAATGCTGCAGATAAAGTCAGCCTTAATCTAAATGCCAAAGAGACGGAATGGAATACATGACCGTCAATGAGGAAGAGAATCATCAACCTATCTGCAGTACACACGGTACCCAACTCAAAAAGGTTAGACCTCAAGTACCTCGGGTCCTTTGTTGGACAGCAAGAAAGACTCGAGAGTTAAAGGGCCGTGGCCTGGTCGCTAATAGCATCGTCCCCATACTCCAAGATTTTAGAGTGGTCAACAGTTTGGTATTTGAAGAAAGCTACTATTTTTCTCATTTACCCTGTGAAATCTTAGGGATAAAGGATATTTGGTTTGGAAGTTATGAGCGAAAATGTACCCCATTTTGGTCGACCGATATTAATTTTACACATATAGGGCTAAGAAAATCATATTTTTAGCTCTCACATGAAAACGGGTTGAAATATCAGCGCAAAACTCTACCTATGGGGTTTAGAGGTGAAGATCATTCTATCAAGATGAAAACTTTATTTACTTAAATCGTTTCGTCCCCTTCTAATATATTGTATAATAACCAAAATATAGGCAATAATAGCAAATAGGTTTTATGCAAATTAGCATGTCTTGTCATGCTTCCTTTTTTCTACCTTTTTGATATGTTGTTCGGGAGGGTTTATACAATAAGTTACAGCAAGAAAACCTTCTGTAGCAGTTTTGTCCAGGTCATACCGTAGATTGAGTGGACTAATACGCGCAAATACAATGAGCTCAATGAATTGGCTTAATTCTGTAGTCTGTTATGTCGCTTATCCACATTTCAATGTATAAAATTTGTATAAAAGACCGGCTCTTAGCCACCTGCTTGGGCTCTTTTTGGATGACCAATATGGCTGTCAATCCATTGTATAGAGATCAGTGTGCGAAACCCACTAATGCCCAATTCAGCAATCTACGTTCTTTTCAATGTACCGAGTAGCGCTTCTTTGTATGATGAAGAGTTTCCTAATTTTATTTTAAAAACTATATTTCTCAAGAATCCCAGTCTCATTTTAAAAAAATTAGGCACAGATGTATGCCATTTTTGATAAATTTATATATTTTAAAGGAAAACGTTAAATTAAAGCTGTTTTTTAATGTCAATGCGATAGTCTTTCATACAGGCCAGAACTTGACTAACCACCGATCATCTTTCAATTGGTGTGAAAGACTAAAGATGGCTTGTGGCAAAACGATAGCGTAAATAATAAACATGGCGGCTTCGTTAAATCGTCTACTGCTTCGAAAGTTAAGCATGAAAATGATGTTTTCTTCGCAAGGAATACTCCAATGACCATGAAAACCATCTGGTACGTCATATTTAGGGATATTTCATTATATGTGCCGATAGATTCATACCAATAAATCCCTTTGAGCTAGTCTGGAAAGGATGCTTGCTATCATTGAAAACACAAAGTTCTGTAGTATATTTAATTGCAAAGTTATGGACTGTTATATTGCTCATTCTTTTTTCTGTGATTATTACGGTTTTTTAATGTTAAATTTCACATTTTTCTGAGTGGTTACATTTATGGATTATACCGGAAATTATGAGATGAAAGATCATGATCACAGACATAAACTTTGTAATTTACTGCAGGGATTATGCTATCATGACACGGGGGTAGGTGACCGGGAATATTAGTCCAGCAGATTACATGGGTTCCCATGCAACCCCCTTAAAACTAAATTCTAACATGATTTTTAGAATCTCTACGACATGTACTTCAAGAATTTTGATGTTACCGAAATCAAATATTGTCCCACGGGGTCCGTTTGGCGGCCATCTAGGATCCAAAGAGATCCGTCATATAAAGTGGTTTGATTGAGTTGAAAAGTATCTTAAATGATTCGTCTCATCATAAGGAATCAGAAAATATATACTTTGGCATATTTGTGATATTCAGTTGCAGAGATATGGGTGAAAATGTGATAAAGGACATTGCACTTTTGATTCGTCATTGTACAGGGCCTAACTTTCAAAATACATGGACCTGTAACTGAATATCACAGATATGCCAAACTATATATTTTCTGATTGCTTATGATGAGACAAATCATTTGAGATACTTTTCAACTAAATTGAACCACTTTGTACGATTAATCCCTCTTAATCCAAGATGGCCGCCAAACGGACCCCTAGAGTATATGTCCTAGAGATTCTAAAAACCATGTTAGAATTTAGTTTTAAGGGGGTGCATTGGAACCCACATAATCTGCTAGACTTATATGTGTTACTTTACTTTAACTATCGTGATGTGTTGATGAATATTGTCGCAGTACGCTTTCCCGCAATTGTATATTCTCATATATGAAAGTTCATGAAAATATAAAAATTTGAAAAGGCAAGAGTTCCTGGTTGTGCATTAATAGTTCACTCATATTGTCACCGAGTGGTAAAGTGTTTCATATGATTGTCTGATTGAATGCAATGAAGCTTAGCACACCTTCATCATTTATGTATAATTTAACGCTAGGACTTTGATAAATTCTTATCATTGACGTAAGCTTCCATACATCAAGTTGTCTTCATTCATTTAATATTTATAGGAAAAGCCTACATCTATCATGATAATCAGACTTAATAATATGCATGCCTGTATCATCATTCTATACCCTCATGTTTAAGGTTCTTAAAAATATTTGCTCTCCATGTCAAGTTATTTCCAATTTTGAAAGCCTCTTTCTAAGCTTCGTGGATTAGATGTCAGAGGAATGGGGATGAGCTGAAGATAAAATATACCGGTTACTTCGTGCATCATACCTGCCAAGGGCAATCTGCGCGAACAGAAATTACGAAATTAACCAATGGTACAAGTCCCTACACTGTAAAAAATTACAGTGCAATTTACAGGAAAATCTTGTAAAAAATTACAGTATTTGGCTGTAATTTGGAAATACAGGAAACTACTGTAAATTTTATGTCCAATATTTCAGGCCTATAATGGCAAAATTTAAAAATGAAGCCTTTATTCGAATTTTAATGAGTAACAACATTATATTACACCGATGATTCTTCAATTATACGTACTAAAAAGTACTAAAATTTACAGGGAAAAAAATACTGTAAATTTTACAGGAAAATCCTGGCAGCAATTCTGCCAACAAAACCCCGTAAAAACACAGCTTTTACAGGTTTTCATTCAAATTTACTGTATATTTTACAGTTTGATGGAATACATTTTACAACAAACTGTCAATTTTACAGTATACGGTATGCACTGCAAACATTTTGTGGATAGGCCTACTAAGTTAAGGTGTTCGTCAGTGCTTTTTACTCTACACACGTTCACGATCTCTGTAATAATTCTCACCAAATATAAGCTAATATAAATATGTTTTTGAGTGTTTTGATTAAATTAATGTTTACAGTATACTGTACATTTTACGGCAATTTGTTGGCAGAATTGCTTCCAGGATTTTCCTGTATTTTTTACAGTGTATCATAGGCTTAGGAAGCGGGGGGGGCTTGGGGGGGCTGGGCACCCCCTATAATTTTGGTGGGGGGCTCAAATACCCTTGAGCCCCCCCAAAAATCTTATCACTTTTTAACCAAAACATCAAATTCCAAAGCTTCCCCTCCCCCAATGGCAGCACCAGACTTCTCTCTTTGGGGAAAAGGGAAATTCTGGGGGGAACAAGTGAAATTCTTGGGAAAAAACTTCAAAAGTTTGAGATTTTTAACAAATTTTTTTTTTTTTTTTTTTTTTTTTTTGTGGATAGGCCTACTAAGTTAAGGTGTTCGTCAGTGCTTTTTACTCTACACACGTTCACGATCTCTGTAATAATTCTCACCAAATATAAGCTAATATAAATATGTTTTTGAGTGTTTTGATTAAATTAATGTTTACAGTATACTGTACATTTTACGGCAATTTGTTGGCAGAATTGCTTCCAGGATTTTCCTGTATTTTTTACAGTGTATATAAACTGTATGGCTAAGAAATCATGTCATCTTGTCCTTAAATGTCCAGTTTACTTAGAATTGGCAAGTCTTAAGGTGTGCTTCACTGGGTATTCACGGGTGCATTCAATGCTGGAAAGAAGATTTTTTTTGGTTGTTGTAATTTTTGTATTTTGAAAGACTAGTTTGAACCTAGCCTTTTACTTTCATACCAATATATTGTACATTGTTGTCGAACAGTAGCAACAATGAAATTACATAAAATACTATAGCATGGGACGGGGAAAAGTACAGTAAGTTAGAAAGAGAATAACATTTTGCCAGAATAATTTAAAATTTGCGACAACAACCACAATTCAAATGCACCTGACAAATAGTGGCAGAAACAGTTCGTGCTTTGGGTGTAACATCATTATAGTTATTATTAATTATACCAATGGGGCAATAATATCATGCTTTATTTCTTCCCAAATGTTAGTCTGTTGCCTCACTTTTGGAAATCATACCCCAGATGAAAGTTCTGGTATGATTTCCAAAAGTATATGAAGGAATCACACCACTAAATAAACTAGGTGTAGCAGACGACGTCAGTGCCGAGAGAGTGTTGGCGTCCGGAATATGGCCCTTGCCTAAATGAAGAGTCACAAAATGTTGATGAGTTGTGTCTTTAAATGAAATTTGAAATTAATCATAAGGTGTGGACTAGTAACAAACACATTGGTGTTGTAAATGATTTGTCTTTTCCATTTTTGTATAAATTTCTGAGGTTTGGGGAACTGTCAATTTTATTTTCCTAGTAACCTCAACTAGGCGTGAACGTTTTGAAAAATGCAAATCTTTCGATGCTCTGTAGCCAGTGGCGTAACGGCCCTGTCCCGCTCTGAGGGGCAAAGTTTCCCCCAGTCTTGGGAATTTGTCCCTTTTCTTCAGGGTGGGCAAGGCCAATTTTTTTTCTTTTTCTTCCCGGTCCAGAGGCTAAAAAACAGGCTGATTTAGAATAGTTTTTGCAATTTTTTTCCCGGCCAAATCGGTCAGGGGGGGGGGCAACCTCCCGCCCTCCCCCCCCCCCCCCGCCTGTTTACTACGCCACTGTCTGTAGCTAAAAAATCAGCCTTCATCATATGACTTTCCATTTTGTTTGAAGAGGTATGGTGCTAATCTTCGCAAAACAAAATCAGTTTGACGTAACCAGTCGCTTTTATAGCCGAGAAATCGACGTTTGGTGATAGGTTCATTTTGTACCATCTATGGGGAGTTTATTAGTGGTGTGATTCTGAAAAGAGCTCGTTATAATAGTATCAAAATAAACGCGTCTGAGGCGATCGCCCAGTGCCCAACAATGGTACACATGAAATCATTTCTTAAACATTTTCAAATTTTAGAATATGTAAGTTGGATACTTCTCTAAAACTTCACTCTCCGATATCTCGAAAGGTGACTTTTGGTCGATTGGCCTGTTTGAAAATATGATTTAAGGATTAACCCCGACTTTTATTGTACTGATGATTGCGTACTTAACTGGCAATCACATAATGATCACTATCACCTTATATTTTAATTGTACACACATCGGGTAACCATAGTAATACTTGATTATCAATATAGACCAGACGTAATGGCACCTAAATTAGGAACCGTGAAAAGCTATCATATATTAACATTAGTGACAAATGACCCAGTACGCCTGTTGGTAGACAAGAGGTGGGGTGGGGTGTTCCATGGAAACTAACTCAGAAATCCACTTATCAGGAATTTTTCCATAATATAATCCTCGACAATGTAATTACCAGACACTCAAAACAAGTTTAACAAAATTGAGTGTTCTTATATCGCCTTGAATTAGAAGCAAATCTAATTGACATGCTCCACAAGCGAATTAAAAAGATGGGTGCCAAATTGGATTGATGCCCACTTCATCTCAAATCAAAATGGAGACTTTTGTCATCAGAAAGAAAGTTCACATTTTGTTCATAACCCAAATCATATTTTAGGTCTCATAAATGGTTATTTTAGTGGTAGTATAGAACAAAAACGTCCCAAGATGTTATTCCACCACAACATAACTTAGACTACTTCGCATCAACAGTGTTTTGTTTTTCCAACGGAACACTTTGTGATACATTTTTCATTTTTCACGGCCTTTGATACAGTTAACATATAATACTTTCCAGACCTACACAGTTAACCACAGAATTGTATTAAAAGGTTTTACTATTAGACTACTTTACAAGCGGCACTGGCACATTTTCCAGAAATATCATTTTTTTTTTCAATTTGCTCGCAAATGCTAGTCTATAGGCCATTGGAAGAATAAGAGATAATTTTAGCACATAAAAATAACCACCCAAAACAAACCTTTTTAAGTTTGCCGTAACTTTAAAAATCAACAACATTTGTCTATTACATGATACCAATAGACTCGTACCAGTACCCATTGATTAAAACCACAAACGTCCCCAGACCGGTGTAAAGAAACCGGGTGTCCCCCGGTTAGCTACCATAGCAACATGTACGGACAACAATAAACCGTGACCTTGTATACGCGGCCATTTGGGCGCAGTGCAAAAATGAAGCATACAGCACTCAATGGAGAAACAATATAGACAGATGGGTGGGTAGGACACTCAGTTGCAGGGACACAGTATTAAATTACACTGTAAACAGGTGCATGCCGTGGGGATCAACTGAAGGGTGGGTTTGCTTGTTTTAACATATTTTAGGGACACAGGTTGGAAGTAATTATAGTCCGCCGTACTCATAATCCGGCTACAAACTTAACTAATAGGGCACTCAATTTATAGTCTGATTTTTTTATTCCTGTCAGTACACGTATATATTGTCGATGGTACGAAAACATCTGTAGGGGGGGATGCGTTGATATAAAAACTACAAATCCGTATTAACAGCTGGAACGCTCACTTTGTTCAGCATAAAAATAAGATGTTTAAACCCAATTTTACAGAACCCCTTCGTATCGAATCATTAAAAGCTTCATACCAGATTCAATTGAATATATTGTCGTAGAGAGTCTGATACGCTATGATCTTGTGTTTGGAGACAATCAAAAGAAGGGATAAAGTGTCCATAAACAAGCGAGGCCGGGTGACCTCTTAATCTGATGAGGATTAGGCCACTTAATACTCTAGTTCTTTATGAGTGACCCAACACTTTCAGTAACTAATAAATGATGGCAAAGACGTCACAATAACATTATTTCTGGAACAAGACGATAAATGTAAACCAGGGTTAACGAAGCTAAACGTTTCAATTTTCTATAATTCCTTAGTTCGAAAATACTGAAGGAAAATGCATGCAACCCTTTGTTGATATAGAAAAATCATGCTGGAAAATTAACAACGTAATTGTAATATTGAAATTCCTGATGTGGTTTCCAAATAGTGGAGGATACTGATATGGAAATTCCGCCTCTTCCGCCTTATGACAACGTCTTGAATTTTGCGAGTAGCTAGGGGATTGTAAGCTTTGTCGTGGTGTCTGGTACGGGTGGTGGGGGGGTTCTTTTCTTATGTTGAATGCTTCATTTTTATGTTTGGAATTTATTCAGTGTCATTTGTCTTTGCAGTATTTGTCAAGTGTTGATGTTTTGGAATTTGTTCATTGCATTTCTGCCTTTGCAATTATTTTCTCTTCTTGAGAAAAGGGACATTTTCATTATGGCCTTAATCTGATCTACATCGTCACACTGAATACTCTATTGAATTAAGTGGGTAAAGCATAGACCCTCTCAGAACGAATTGAATCGTCAACACGCTGCCCCTAAAACTTTTAATGAACGACAGGAATAAAAAATCCTACTATAAAGTTACTCCTTCACGAGAACTTAGTTTTCACGCTTTATTTCGTTATCGTTTCGTCCTGTGCTTCCTACCGGCTTATCGTTTTTCACACAACCGGTTCTTTGAAATCCTCCGTTTGCACCTATTAATGTAACACAAATAAAAACCCTCAAACATGGGAAGTAAAGAACATACATTGGAATATCACTGTCTGTACTTACCTCTCGCGTGCACAAGTTTCATGAATGCTTTTCCCTGCTGAGAGGCAAAAAAGTATGTGCCTCTCCCCTTCCCCGTCCTCGTATGGTATAAGGCCCCCGGAATCTTCTTCCCGTTTTGCCTCCTTTCCTATCCGCCTTCCTGGTACACATTTGAGATGTTCAACAAATTGCGGCACTTGGCAAAATTCAAGATGGCGTCCAAGCTGGCTGCCATAATGGATAAAATCATAGGAAATGGTAAATAGCATCCAAGAAACTGTGCCAAATTTGAACATTCATTGCAATCGGTTTCTAGTCAATAGTAGAAAATTTCCAATTATTTATTTTTCCCAAATTTTTAAATATTCAAAATGGCTACCAACATATGAAAAATATGATATAACCGCCACAAACTGCGATAGAAGCATAAATTATTCATTTAATTTTTTTTATTGACCAGGAAATCATTATTTAAATTAATATGAAACGGAAAAATCCGATAATAGGAAATTACTAATGGCTACTAGAAACCAGATGCTAATAAATATTTCTCAAATGGGGCACATTTCTGGATGTCATTATTTATACACCATTTGTATGGTTTATCTATTTTTGAAAGTCATTTTGGGAGCCAAATGTTAGAATTAGGTCAAATTGCACAAGATTCTGTTAAATCGCACACAATTCTGTTAAATTGCACACAATATCATAAAATCGCAACAAATTACATCAAATCGCATAAGAATTTGTAAATTTGCACAGGATTTCTTAAATCACATAGGGATTGATTGGGTCGCGAGAAATTATACAAAATCATGGCGGAATTTGGAGAATTGTATGACATGTCAACATTATACCTAAACTGAATGCCAATGGTATATTTTCAACTAACTTTAGGGCATAAAACATGGACGTTTTGAATGCGTAGCTAAAGTTTAACTATTTTTCATGTTTTAGAAACATAAATTTGCGAAAATTGTATATTTTCACCCAATATCGCCTATACTTATTGTATATTTTGCAAACATAAGAAGCTTATGGTAAGTTCTGGGATGCAATATAGTCCTGAAACCTACTTACATAGATGGGGCATGTTATATAGATGTCACAAATACCAATATCTCCGAAAGTCATTTTTACCCACAAATGTTTGTTTTTGACTAAAATGACCCCAAAACCACCTTCGGCTTTCATTGGCATACCTAATTTGAATGTCATTGGTATTTTAATATATTTTCAGCTGAATTTGGAGAATAAAACATGCATGTTTTGTTTGCTTAGCTAAAAGTAGGTTCTGAAACCTACTTACATTGATGTGCCATGTTATATAGATGTCACAAATACCAGTATCTCAAAAATCATTTTTTTGCCCAACGATGTATATTTTAGCTAAACTGACCAAAAAACCATATTCGGCCCACATTGGCAAATTCCACTTCATGCCTAATCTGAAAGAAGACATAATAAGTTTTCTAGGCCTATTGATGTATGATGTAGGTGTATGTTGGGTGGGACTATTAAACTCATAAAATAAGCCACTTTTGGAAGTTCCACTATTCGCCTACTAGTCATAGCTCTGTAAATCTTATATAGAATGGTCAAACAAAGAATCTATTTACATTTACTTATCTAGTGTGACAAAATTAACAATTTACAACCAATTTTCAAAACAATTAACCTCGGGATGACTCCTCCGTAGATACTCGACTAAATGAATTAAGTTTGGTGCATGCATTTCAAAAATTATTTTGATTGGAATGAAGGATGTGGAACGGTGCACAAATGGGCGCAAACGCCGTTGATTGGTGAAGGTCATCAGTGCTATGCTGTTTGTTTATTTGTTTATTACATTTTCCTTTGCAATTATTTATAAAATATACAAAAGCATCTGTGTATGTTTCTGACAAAGAACATTGCTTTTGAAGTCATGTCTCACATGCAAAATTTAAAATCCACGGAAACAGGTCAAAACTTCAGTTGAAATCAAAATGTTTATCAGATTCGTTTAAAGCAGCCAAAATAACCATGATAGAATCTACTGAATTTAAGCGAGATTTGGAAAAAAATATTTGCCTACGCCTAATGTTGGTACAGGTTTCAACACAGATGAATGATTTTAAAATGTTTACCCCTGTATAAACCTTACCGAGTTATATTTTGTAAATTCCTTATATTTGAGTATGGGAAACAAAGGTTTGGAATTCAGTACCCTCAAATTACATTAAAAAGCTTATTTGCCCACTTTTAACAGGTAATGCCTACAAAAATCATCGTTTTGTAAAATCCGGATCAGTCTATGTGTAAAGTGGCAATTTGGTTTTTTTTTCATACTCAAATATGCAATTTCAAATGTTTATTCCGACTTGCGCCGTGCGTAAGTCGCATATTACCAACTTAGTATGACAAATATATATTTTGTGGCTACTTTTCATACTCAAAGATGCAATTTCAACTGCTTATTCAAACTGCTTAGACAAATACGTCGTTATTTAACCTTTTGTAATTACGTCATAATTAGTTAATTAATATTTTATTAATTAAGCCACTTTGAGGTTCAAACTTTGGTGAATATGTAGAATAGTGCAAAACAAACGTTCATGCCAAATTTCTCCAAAAAGTCCAAAATGTCGAATACGTCACTATGTGACGCGACCGACGATGTCTCGGATTGGCTAAATACATCATTATAACCCAATGTTTAACTAATAGGTTGACGTCTTAAAAGGGGAACAAAGCTTAGTATATTTTGCTCAATAATACATGATTTACTTAACTTTGATTAATATTATACTGAATAGACGGGCTGTCCAATTTCTAATCATTATTGATTGAAATAAATTATTGAGAATGTTTTATGAAATCCAAACTGTTTTCTAAATTATTCCCGCGATCCCTGTACAGTTTTTCTTTCAAAAACGTATGTCCACAACAAATATGAACTTAATTGCAATTAATATGCTTACAAACATGTTAGGAGTATACAATCACATTTCAATTCAATTTTAAATTGGTAACACCCCCCCCCCCCTTTTTTTTTTTTTTTTTTTTTTTATATATATATATATATATATATATATATATATATATATATATATATATATATATATATATATATATATATATATATATATATATATAATCGTATATGTAAATATACCGTTCTGGTGCTATCCGCTAAGAAAGCGAAGGACACCTTTCGAACCTAGCACCTATAGATGATATCTAACGCTCCTTTACCAACCCTTCCTTGGTAGCTTAGTTGGTAAGAGCGTCATTCATGTAATACCATGGTCGCCGGTTCGAATCCGACCAAGCGCACGTTTTTTTTTTTTTTCAACACTATCGTTCGCTGGCCATCTCCAGGGAAAGATCAATAAAATATACATCCTTGTCTACCTGGAGAACTTTCAAAACAAATATAAAATCGTATATATAAATATACCGTTCTGATGCTATCCGCTAGGAAAGCGAAGGACACCTTTTCGAACCTAACACCTAT
>JAMKCH010010949.1:0-28577 GCA_023653785.1 Ophioderma brevispina
GTGATATTTTAATTATAATAATAATAACAATAATAATAATACCTGACATTTAGGGACGTCATTCACCGTAGTATCATGGCGCTTACAATCATTATTACGTTGTCACTATAGGAAACCAGAATCATTTCACTTCGACTAATTATCTAATTTATTTTTATTAATAAACAAAATTTTAAAGTTAAAATAAATACCAACAAAAATCTAAAAATATTTAAAAACATTAAAAAAATGAAGCAACTAAAATGAACAAAAATAACTATTTTAATCAATATAATCTTTTTTGGAATTAACATCCGTTGGTGGACGGTGCTAGGGGGTCCTAGGAAACGAACTTATTATCTAATTAACAAGGCGATTGATTTTATTATTTTCATGAAAAGATGCGTATTTAGACAAATACAAAAAAGGTATGAGTCGGGAAAAGTATATCGTTATTCGTAAACTGGCAACATGTAGTTTGTGGGTCCCTAAAAAACTCCACCCCCCATCCCTTGTCCACTTAAAGAGACACTGACATATTTGAAAAATAGTGCGCCCTCAAGATTTTTTAAAATTAATATATTGCATGGTTGTAAAGCTTTTATATACCTGAACTTATTAAGACCAATCAGCGTCCTTATGGGTAAACAGAACGATTTTACAATTAATGTCACCGGCGACATTAATTCAGCAGACGACGGAAATGGCGTTTAACACAAGAATGCATGTTTCCCAGGCACGGCATGAACGCTGTTTGACCGGTCTGTGACCTTTGTGGTTTTAATATCAATGTGTACGAGTCTATGATGTTCGTGTAATATACACATTCGTTGATTAAAGCAATGGAAAACTTAAAAGTTAGCCTACAAATTATCTGGATGTCTTAAATCTCTTATTAACGTCCCTCTCTGTTTTTGAGTATGTTATTTTATGTGTAAAATGTATCTCTATTCTTGAAAGACTATCACTTGAAAGCAAATTGAAAAAAATCCATATTTTGTGAAAATCTGTCAGTGCCGCTTTAAGTGTTAAAACAAAAATAAGTTAGTAAAATGAAATTAAACAAAAATAAATAAAACAATGATAACATAAAAAATAAATATTGATCAAATAATAACTTTCAAATTAAAAATAAATGAAAATGCATAACACCAAAACTATATAAAAAAATAAAAAAAAAATAAAACATTAATTAATAAAGTACAAAATAATATTATATTAGAAAAAAGAATAAAAAATAACTAAATAAAAATAAAACAAATATAAAAATAAGTTTAAACGCTATAAAATGGACTAAACTGAAAATTAAAAAATACATAAATAGAAAATTCAAAAATAATAAAATTATAATAAATGACAAGTATTAAGAAAGCTTGAACAAAAAATAATAAAAAAATAAATATAAAGTGAAAGAGGCAAACAAATAAGAAATCAACTCATTAACTCATTTATAAAATTAAAACTACAATAAACGTGTACTTACCTCCATCAAACGATGAGACAGTGCTGTCCTGTTCTTGTGTGCGTCCACTCTTAATCGCAGAGGCGTGATATTTCTCAGCAATTTCTTGAATGGCTCGATTGGTGGGAAGCTGATTTATCCCTCCAGGCGGTGGAGAAAACCGATCCAAGCAAAATGGACACTTGTAGAACATGTACATGTCTTTGATTTTACCAATGCATTTGACGCATATGGTGTGTGATCCGACGCACGGCATCTGTTTGGGGATGTACGGGTGGATGTATAACTCGTCGCATATTGGACAGCAGGCGTCGCTTTTATTCGCTCCTGATGTGGGGGCCATTTCTGTGCAAATACGGTGGTCACTAAAAAGGATGATTTTCTTATTTAAACGGTATTGTGTATCCTTTACAGAGAATATAACCTTGGAAAAGTTACAATATTCGCCACTCGTTCCGCTTAGCAGACGGAAAATGCTACAAAGAGCAAAACTTGCAAATAAGGTATTTTTGGGAAATTACCTTCAGTATTGCATGATAAAGAATGTCGTTGAAGTCTATTCTGGGATGTTTATACGTAGTTGGGTTTTTCCAAATAAAGTCTAACTGATTTAACACACGGGCTGTGATTCCCCTTCTCTTCCGTTGATTAACCAACAGTCTGCTATAGTCATTTTGGATATAACGTTGAGTTGTTAATTAACATTAACAAAATAAGATCTTAAAAGGTTACGTTACTTTTGGTATAGGTCTACTGGGAAGGCAATTCAGCAGTGAATGGAATGTTTTGTGTTTCAGTTTTCTCTTCCACATATAAAAATAATGCTCGATATTTGTATTAGAATTAAATAATAGAATTAGTGAAATATTTGACAAGTATACTAAGGCAGGATATGTTTACTGTGTAAATATTCACACGTATGGTTGCCATCGAACAGATTAAAAGTTGACTCAGAGATTTCTAAATATATTTTTTAAAGGTTACGTTTTTACTTTTCATTCATTGGAAAGGCAATTCAGTAGTGAATGGGGTGTTTTCTGTCATGTTTTTCCCTCATAAGGCATGAAAAGGTCCCATTGTTATATTAAAAATGAAATAATAGAATAAGTGAAATATTTAACAAGTATATATTTTCTTAAGCAGGATATTTTAACTGTGTAAATATTCACAAGCCTGGTTGACATCTAACAGAGTAAAGGTTGTCTCAGAAATTTCGAAACATATATTATTTTTGTATTAATTAAAAAGAGTAGTCGACTACAATTAAAGATAGGGTTACCTCAAATGCTCAATTCCAAAGTTTTTTTTTTGTTCCTGTGGATACAGTAAATATGTTAACTATAACAGTTTTATAGGATACTGTGTGATCAAGAATTTTACAACAAAGTTGTGATTTTCTATATGAAGGCCATTGATTTGAGATTAGCTATTTTAAACAGTGATTATACTTCATTTGCCTTTCTCCCTGCAGTGATATTAGCGCGAGATTTGACGGTCGCATCAGTAAACCGCGCGCGCTGGCTTAAAACGAAGGCGTTTGTACACTCTCGCACAAAGACGGCATTTCTTGACGCGGCGTAAAGGCTGCGTCAAGGTTGTGACATCACTGCACGGAGGTAGAGAAATGGACTATAGTATGTTTATGCAAAAAATACGATTTTTAAAATCGAGGGCGCCATCTTCGGGCAATCTCTTGAGTCAGCCTTTATTAAAGGAAGAGACAAAAACTTCCCCTCTAAAACAAATGTACTTAAAATCAAAATGTACTATTAAATCAAATTTAATAGTGCGTCTCTAATAGTCGATGTGTCAGGTCATGCATGGAATTGTAGAGGGTCTCGGTAACAAAGAATTTTTTTAGATGAGTATGGTTGGAGGGGGGGGGGCACTCACATATGAAATGGATATGGGTGTAATTAGGCTCGCAGCATTCAGTGACAGAGGACTGAAAAAATAGGGGTCTTTGGGTGAGATTTTTTTTTCAAAATTTGGTACAGTGGTAAACTGTTCCAACACATTGGGTATTTAATGGGTGCAATTTAAAAAAAATATGGGGTTTTTGGGTGACAACGATGCTGAAAAGTTGGCCTTAACAGCCTTAAATACGCGTCACCCCCCTATGGTTAAATTGGAAGAAATCAAAGGTATTGCTGCTCAAGAGAACCGAATAAAAGGGTCCGTTATTCTTCTCGTGACAGAGATATTATATAATATAGGGTTAGAGCAGACCAAGAGGTTCCAGTAACTGCTCACAAAATGTGGGTTGAAAATAAAATCATCGTAAAAATTTCCGACTCAGTCTGGAAATCCCAGTCATGAATCATTTACTTGTGTAGTACTCGTTATTGCAGAACTGCATACATCGCTGCGCAGCGATAAAAGCAATGTGTCGCAATACGGGGATTTCTGTAGTTGTTATTTATCATGCAACTGAATCTTTTTGCGAGTTCTGGCGTATATACCGTGTAATATTTGTTGCCTGTACTACCAATTCTACCATTACCGACATCTAACGACAGTCAATGTAATTGGTAAGTTTATTTTTTTATCTTTATATTTTGAAAGTATATGCAGCATTCTGGACAGCATCTTGCGCTTGTTATTAAAACAAACACGATACGTAATTAATACTTACATAATAATTATTTATTTTATTCAGGTTTTATTCGACAGAAGATACTATACTTATTTACCCGAATGCCAGCGTTTACAACATACAAAATGTCAAATCAAGTGGACAAGGTTCATATTTGCAAATGGGTGGCTGTTACAGCTCAGTAAGTATAGCATTTTAAGAAATGTGGTAGTCATTTAAGGTGGGTGACCTGATCGACAACTTCGCCCCCCCCCAATTTACAGCATGTAAACATTTTGTTTTTCTCATTAATCCAGTGAAATTTATGGCCTATGGAATTTTTTCTTTCGATGCTATGAACATCCGGGTATATGAACAGAACCGTCTCCAATTGTGTTCGACCACATTAGTAACATACATTATATCCAATGGGCCATATCAGTATCAGTACACTTTTTTTGCTAAAACTTTAGTGCCGTAGTACCGTTAGTGCCCAAGGGGGGCGGGGGTTCCTATAGGAACCCAAGCCAGATTAACTACTTCACATGGGAGGTTGATCATGAAACTAACACAAGTTATGGGGATCACATCCAATCAAAATTTACCAACGTCATTTTGCCATCTTCTTTCGTAAGGTAGATGCCTCGTACTCTAATTGCATTGGATATTTTGTCTCTATTTATAAATCTATTTTAGTTGAACGTTAATCAGAGGTCAAAGACTTGTCCCAAGGAGAATCCAAACAAGCAAAACCGAAGCTACTGATTATTCAGCGAAGGATCAGGTGATATAATCAAATGCTACTGCTAACTATTGTGCTTATCCTTATGTATATTGTTGAGTATCTGATTAGCAAAAGAAGTATGTTACATCACATCGAGGCATATATTAGATTCCAGACTCTGGGGACTAGGTCTCAATTTCAATTTATGTGATGTATTGAAAGAGCAAAGAGAGGCTTAATTATTTGCGCGACTGTATGTTGTCTAAAACACTAATGAATACCATACCCCTCTGTCTAAGCGGAGAAGGAATGTAGTATTTTCAGGGATTTAAATGTTACCCCTGCAGACCAGGTGGGTACCCCCTAACGAATGATATGTCGCACAAAAACGCACACGACTAACCTAAGGCTTTTATGTGAATGTAAAAAAGGAGGTACCACCTTCAGGGAGGTTCAGGGTGATCAGTTCAAAGTCGTAAGGTGTGTGGTGTGTGTGGGTTGTGTGGTGTGTGTGGGGGGTTTAGGTGGCCGTTCTTCTTTGGTGTTTGCGTGGGTGCGTGGTGTGTGGAAGGGTGGTTCGCCACTTCCTTACTTTTACTGTGTAAAAAATGCCAAAATTGGGTTTATGTTAATATCGTCGTTGGTCTGCATAGTGTCGAATCAGCATAAATGCCAGTTATGAGAAACGGCGTTTGAAAGTTTGGAGTTACTATAAGTGCGTGTAATTAAATGAAATAAAAGGAAATGGCTATTTTAAGGGGTGTATGTTAAAGACATGACATGGTTACTAACTGATGGCAGTATTAAAATACCAAGAAACAACTGTTTCTTATTCAAAAATGGCCACTGAATGTGGTTCGATTGGTTGTCAAACCCCAAATGTTTGATTCGCTGTGCTCTAAGGAGTCGAATACGTACTCGACTGCATGAAATCAGTTCATTTCTAATGTTGTATGGTGAGATTTACTATAGCTACGGGTTTTTACTATTTTAAATTGATGATGCAGATGATGCCAAGATGATTAGAATAACGATGGCGGTGAGATGGTGTAATAACGATTGAAATTAGGAAACACGATGATGATGATGATGATGATGATGATGATGATGTGATGATGATGATGATGATGATGAGGATGATGATGATGGTGTGATGTGATGATGATGAGGATGATGATGATGAATGGATGAATGATGATGATGATGATGAATGATGATGATGATGATGGACGATGACGATGTGATGACATGATGACGATGGACGATGATGATGACGAACGACTGTCGACGTCGACGACGATGACGATGTCAATTGAGATGAAGACGACGACGAGGACCATGTCTATTGCATTGTGTTTATGTTACAAACCAGTGCAAATGTGTATACAAACGATTTTCCAAGCGGTTAAAGTGGGAAACAGGTTCACTGTTGCATTATCGTTCGTGGAAAATATAGCGCAGACCCGGCGAGCACGACCACGATGACCAAACGATTCAGAAAATTACAAACCTCTTACAAATTTCGCTCTTTAAACCCAATTAAATCTTTATTAGCGCCAATATGTTTAAAGCATTTTGACAGAAAACAACATAAATTTCAAGAGTAAAATACGTTACAAGGAACACAAACTGGTAGTGTCATGTTTTGTTATATAAAAATTAAAATATTATGCATGTTGTAACACACAATAAATATTGGCTAGAAATGTTCAAAAATTGAGCTCAGAAAATATTTTAAATGTAACTGGAATGTTTCATAAATCAAACGATTTTGGAGGATAAAGTGGTCTATTTTCTCGTTTCTTGAAAGTTTCAGTACAATATATAGTTCCTATCTTTAAAGTAAGGTACACGCTTTAAATAATCACGGGGGCACTTGTATTCAAGGGGATATGATGCCTGTGAACAGAATACCGGTGGAAAAGGGTGTCTTTTTTCCAACAGGCGATGTACGCGCGTACATCGTTTAGGGGTCAAAAACAGCAAAATATCGAAAAAAGGGTATGTTTTTTACTTAACCCTGACATTTTTCAGGTTATATCTCATTAAGAGGGATCAAATCATCCAAATATATTTGAATCGGGAACACTTGGGAAGTAACAAAACAAAGATAATAAAGGGGATATTTACGATTCAATGCACTGCGTAAGCTTGCGTACTTTTGAGGTACATAAAACAGATAAAAAGACTTGTTTGATGGTATGTTTTAGCTCGTTTTTAGTCGGGCAAATTACGTGTTGGTGCATTTTTAAAGTCCGTGTTCACGCATTCATATCCACCTTTGAATATAAGTGGCCCCCCTGGGAAAGATAACCAAACTTGAAACAATTAACAATTACAGGGTCATATACTCATAAAATCTAACATATCTAAACAATTTAGAGGGCACGAACGCTTATACAAACACCTTCCCAAAGAAATATAATTGGTTTTCCTGAAGGCGAGTTTTTTTAACATCATGTATATATTATTAATTATTAGTTTGCAGAATATCAAGTGTACATCAAAGAAAATCAAAACTTTCGCAATATGTTTACAAGTCTATTTGTAACACGGTTTACTAAGGGGTGGGGTTGTAAACACCCCGAGACTTCCATTATAAGCAAAAGATGATTTCGATGTTGGTACCCTTGATAGCATGGGCCACCGTGTTCTACTGCTTCCAACATAACCTAGTCGCGCGGCAATAATGGACGTCAAAGTTCACAAGTTGGCAAAGTTGGTTCATTTCCACTGACACACATCAGAGTATAAAATGAAAAAAATGAAATTTTGAATAAAAGTAGAGGGGATTATGCGGGTTTTGGCCAAATGATATGGAAAAGGATTAGTTTTTAATCAACCATATAATTTAGAGCCATACTGTGAACAATATTTAAACAATGAATAATAACAAAGGTTATTCGTATCATTGATAGCGAATAATGTCATCGAGGTCGGAAAACTAAATAATGGCGCCCATATTTTTATTTTTTCCCACCCGAGGATACATTTTGAGCCCATTAGATGATACTACAAATTTCTATTGACCATTAATAAAAAACTTGATGTTATGTTATTTTGTTGTTTGTATAGGTTTTACGTTAATATGCCTTTTTATGTGTAATTTGTATGCTGATTAATGATAAAAACTAAATGATAAGAAAATGCATAGGGCTATTATTGCAAAATATGGGCAGTAAAACTGACCAATCAGAATGCTCACATTTTCACAATAATGGGTATATAAGAGGTGTAGACCATACCACCAATCAATTTCGACGCTAACCCTGGTGAGGCGCGACCTTCACATTGTTCGCCAAAATTAGCGGATGTGAAAAATTATATGGAAGACTTAACGAAAGTTTTAACGTTTTTGAGCCACCGAGGGAAAGTTTACCTGGGGTGGTAACTCCTCCTTGGTATACAAGGGTAATGTCACCCCCCCCCCCAGTGACCCACCCCAAAACAATTAAAACAATGTAATAAATTCTGGTGTATTTGATACAAATGTTAAACTACAAAACTGGGATAATTCTTTTCAGACGCACAGACCGTAGGTTTTCAATAAGTAACACCAATAAGAAATTAAAAACACAAAAATTAAAATGGAAAGTAACATGCCAACCCTCTGAGTATAGAAAGTGTAAATTTCACCGATTGCCTTAAATCTTGATAGACATATTATCGATTTTTGATCACTGACGTCGCACTCTTTGTCCCAGCGAATACTTATTCGTTCACAATTTATTTGGGTGCTTTGAGATATTGGACACGCAAAAAATAACGAATACGTATTCGATTGTTTGTGAAAACCGCTTTGATACAAAATGGGTGTTATTCGACTCCGGCTATTTTGGTTAGGAGATGTCATTTCACTTTATTTTTGGGTACAAGTTAATGAGTACATAAAATGCAACCTGAATCGACTATTAACTCAATTTGACCAAAAAATCAGCGTCGACATAGTCGTGACACGACAATATGAGCTACTGTAAGACAAATAATGGGAAACATTTGTATATTTTTTCTATTTCTTAGCGTAATAAACACGTACTTTGGCCTGCATCATGCCAAATAAATACACAATAATTTGCTTGCACGAAGGAAGAAGGGGTCGAAAAACCTTGATTTGGGCAATTTGCTTAAAAATAAGCTCTAAGTTTATGACTCACCGTCAATATGGCGTCTAATGTTAAAACTTGATATGTTTGTTATACTTGATTTTAGAAAGGACATCTGTAGTTAAAACATGATTACCAAACAAGATGATGCTTCGTTGTAATTACGCAAAATACAATCAGGGGTGGTGAATGTAGTAGCACACCACTTAGTTTAGACGGAGGGTTAATCCTTAGGATTTTAGTTAGGTTACAATAAATGTTAGGGTTTAAAATTAACCTCAATTGAAGTAACATTAAATCATATTAAGGCAATAAGGCAAATATCTACATTAAATCATTTGATTAAGATTAACTTTAAATAGTCGAATTTAGATTGTTAGCATATTTAGGAAAAAAAGTATTGTTAAGTAAATAAATGACCGCTTTATTGGGTAAATGTGTAAATGTGATGATTTCCAACTCTCAACCAAGTTAGGTAATTTTTTAACCCATTTGGTTAATTTTGACACCCCCAAGTTCTTTTCACCCTCTTAGGAGCATGTTTGATATATAGCTCGTAAGTGGTGTGAAGTCAGGAACTTAGTCAAAATGGCCAGTTTTTATTGTCATTTTTAACGGCTATTAACATTTTTCTTTCCAATATTTAACAGAATATATATATATTGATTTTTTCCCTCATATTTTGTTCATTTACTTTACTATGGTACGCATTTTTTGACCAAAAAACAATCACATGGGCTGAACTGCAAAAGGGCGGGTATTTTCGCGTATTACGCAAATACGCGTCTTGCTATTCGGCGCGCGCGATGTAATGAGCGCAACAGAAACGCCTTGATGCATGATTTCGATATGACGCATACCCTGGTAACTGTATGCAATGTAAAAATGGTTGCCCCCGTGAGATGCTTTTGCAATCAGAATGGGATTTTAATTTCACGATTGGAGCTAATAAATTTGTTGAATTTGATCATAAGAATCCAGCGATGAAGCAAGTTGACCGGTGCAGAAGCAGGTGAGAATAAGAGATGAAAAGTTGTGTTTTGATACGAAAGCTAGCTTATTCTAGCAGAGATGCTAGACGAAACGGAGACAAGTCAGTATCATCTTTTGGACACATCCACAAGGGCGATTTTTTGTAGCCGTTGTACCTTTGTTATACACGACGCTATTTCACATTCGTTGTGGGCTGTCTCTTATGTCTACCTTTTGCTTACCTTCCAGCAACTCGATTTTCCACCCACAATCCCCTATCTGACCAACAGGTATTTTAGAAATGAACCCCATTTGATAGTTTTTATGATGACGCATTATTTTCAAATTAGTCTAGGGCAGCGGCCTATGTTTTAGTTTTTAATTTCTTGCCCGTTATAAATCGTGATTTATGTCACCCTTTTTGAACAATCTTGCGTCAAGTTCCAAATTGAAAACACGCGGTTTTTGGTTTTTTTTTTGGCAAATATTGTTTTTTTTTTTTTTTTTTTTTTTTTTTAAAAAAAAAAAAAAGGGGAAAATACGACCATAGAAACTATGACTCTGGAATACAAAAAAAAGAACAAAGGCACATTTTCTCTAACATTTCTATATGTTTTTATAGTGATACCAAAAAAAAAATGAGTGAAAATCACAATTTTTATATTTCTTAAAAAATACGTATTTTGGGACAACAAAATCTTTTCATATTTGGATTCCTGAGATCATTCCTTCTTAAATATATATACTTTTATATTGTTGGAAGAAAACCATTAAGAAGATCCGGACCAAAAAAACAGTTCCTTTGAATTCAAGCCTTAACACAGCCAACCTAAATCAATAAAAGCAATTTTTGTAATTTTTCAAAAATAACGAAACAAGCCCCTGCCTTGTGTTTAGAGCGGAAATTGCTCCCGAAATCTAACAAGACAAAAACGCTTAACCTTTTTTGGGGGGGATCGTCAGTTGTAGTCATTTTCCCTCTAGGACGTAAGGGCATTTACCACGCATCCAATGTATTTGGTCATTGCATTCCGAATCCGGGTTAGTGGGATTTCTAATATAGAACGGGAAAATCGGCGTCCCCCGTGTTAGAAGTTATACGGATATTACAGAGTAGTGGTCCAAAAACCAGTGTATACTTTTTATTGCAATTTCTCCAAAAAGTGGGGGGGACATATAAAATGTTAGAAAATGTTGTTAACGCAATATTGTGTTAGGAATCTGGTGCGACGGGGTTTGAAAAAAGGGCTAAAAAACAAAATGGCGGCCGTGAAGCAAAAATTGGTCAAAAAAAAACTACTTTGCACACAAAGTAAGCTTATGGGGAAATCATGGTTAACAACAATCAATACCATGCACAAGGTTGGGCCTATATCACTGTTATGGAACGATAGTTGTCCAACAATTCGATAAACCAGTTTATCGACGCGACGATAACCTCGGTTTTCGCGATATCCTAGATTATCCGACTTGAACTCTAGTTTTTCAACAACAACCCCTAATATGTTGATGAACTTAGTTTATCAACCGAAATTGATTAAACCTAGTTTTCGATGGAATTATCCTGGTTATCGAATTTGCTAAACCTAGTTTTTCGATTGATTATCCTGGTTTTATCGAATTTGATACACCTAGTTTTTCGATGTGATATCCTGGTTTATCGAATTTGTGATTACCTGGTTTTATCGAATTGATAAACCTAGTTTCGGATTTTTGTTATCCTGGTTTATCGAATTTGATTAAACCTAGTTTTTCGATTTGATTATCATGGTTTACGACTTTCTCAACCTAGGTTTTCGATTTGATTATCCTGTTATCGAATTGATAAACCAAATTTTTGATTTGATTATCCTGGTTGATTCCGAAATTTGATAAACTAGTTTTTCAGATTAGTTGATATTCCTGGTTTTCCGATTGATAAACCTAGGTTTTTCGATTTGATTATCCTGGTTTATCGAATTCTGTCAACCATAGTCTTTTCTGATTTGATTATCCTGGTTTTATCGAAATTTGATAAACCTAGTTTTTCGATTTGATTATCCTGGTTTTCAAAACCTGATACGACCGATATCCATGGGTTTTATGAGAAACCTGTTTTTCGATTTGATAAACCGAGATTTTCAATCGATTCAACCCAGGTTAAAAACATTTGATAAACCTGGTTTTCAAAAACCCTGAAATCGACCGATATTCAGTGTTTTGACACAAACCTATTTTTTGATTGTAAATAACACCTAGTTTTTCAATTCGATGAAGTAGGTTTATCAAATTTGGTTGGGGTTGTTGTTGAAAAAATAGGTTTATCACTTGATAATCTAGGAAATCGGCGATAAACCTAGGTTTATCGAATTTTTGGGCAACTATCGTTCCATACACGTAACAAACTCTGATCCACCCTTCAAGTTTGTTTTTGAAGGGTTGCCGTTTGGAATGTCTCAACCGTGAAACTGAACCCAAAAGGACACTGAATCACTTGATACATTGAAAACGTGCCGTTTTATTTGAAAATGATAAGAGAAAGTTTAAAATAATTTGATGATTCCTTCATGCTAACCTCTGTGGTTAATTAATACCAAATCCCATGTTCTAAAGTATCAATCTTGATTATTCTGACCGCCACAGGTGCAATTAGCTTAAGTGTTGTGTGCAAGTGATTCTTGATATTTTAGATGGCGGCCATTTTGTAATTCCAACTTAGTTTCAACACCGTTTGTAGGTAATAAATATCCGCATACAATTTGATATGTCTACCCACTTTTGGGGAATTTGCAGACCAAAAAGTTGTTAAACCTTTTTGCACACTCTGAATAAAAAACAAACATCTCTGTTTATGCATGTACGCACAGATGATGGAAATATGTAACCATGCATTATGGAACTGATAAAAAATAAAACCGCCATAACCTAATCAGAAAAGAATTTATCCTCTACTTGCAAAAGACACTAGCCCGAATGATTAATCTCACTGTATTTTAATTCTGTTGAATCACAGCGAAGGATAGGCGGTACGACCGGGACAAGAAAGTTGCCCAAGACAGAGCGAGTTAAGAAGAACGGCAAAATAAAGGAAAGGTATGGTCATCTTTCAAAATTTGCCCAAAGTGTTTATGTTGTTAACAGCTGAATCTCCCAACGGTCTTTTTTAATATTGCACGGTGGTTTTTACTGTAACTAAACGCAACTGTTGCCTAAATATTGACACACCCCATTTTTAACCTGCGTTGGTTAAAGTTAACCAATATTGTAAATTTAACTATCGTGAGTGAAACGTTTTTGCCAGTATTTAACACCCTAAAGCAATAATTGCAGATTTTTTAAAGAACGCCCCGATTTTCAAAAGTTGAGATGTGTGCTCAGATGTGTTGCAATGGTAATTGTCTAGTAAACTAGCATATGGTCCTGGACCATATGGTCCTGGAGCATTATTTCGGCCATAATCTCATAGAGAGCGCATGCCGTTAGGGAATTCCCGTTTTGTCTAAAATGATCATGTTTTGTTTGTGTTTTTTCTTTGTATTGTGTCATAGAAAAGACAAACTGCAAGCTCTGGTAAGGTGGAAAAGAAGAAGAAGGAGGACAAACAACGTATGCGCACAGCTACTAAGGTTTGTCATGTGGCTTTTGAAATTTAATTATCAATTAAATGGTATTATTATTATAAACCATTTATATGAATGGCCGTAAAATGAAATGATGGCGCTTTAAACTTCCATATTTGGACTATTTGCTAGGTCAGAGGCCCGGGTCAGAGGTCAAGTCTATACTGAAAACTATGATCGGTGTTATGCTGTACAGCTGGAGTAGATTTCCCCATTCTTTCTTGAAACAAATAACAATCGCTAATACAAACATTACCATGGGCGATATAAAGCGGTATCAGAACGCATCGTCTTTGAATTTATTCCGAAAAAAACCCATAATATTCATAAACAGCCCACGTGATCATCGTCTTGAAACTTGTTTTTGTTGATAAAAGCATAACACCGACACTCGTTTTGAGTATCAATTTGACTTCTGACCTATATAGTAGGGTTACAAATCAGAATCCCATTCTAGAAGTTTGGGGAAGAAGATGTTTTTTCCATAGTTTGAAGGGTGTTGCATCCGAATTTTTGGGTCTAACTTCTGGGAATTGTGGGGAACTTTGTAAAATAAGGGGGTAAAATTAGTACAGGGGTAAATTTGAAATCAAGTCAACTTGTGTATAAATGTACACCGATGTATTTGTCTCATTATAAGGATTAAAAAAGGTATAGTTTGTCTAGGTTCCGACCTTTAGTTAAACAGGTACAGCCCTGGTAAGGTTCAAGGTCATCCTGGGGGTAACGTTACCCAGTGCTCCGATTTCGTTAAAACTGGTGTCAAATTGTTCGTCTTGCCCTTATCTACAATTGTGGCATTTGGTTGGTAAATTCATGGGCAAAATGTAAAAGGGTTACAGGGGTCAGACGGGTCACCCAAACTTGACCTCAATTTGTATATAGGGTGTCACCCAAGGAATCGAAATGAATTTTCTGCTTCAGTCTGACCAGAGGGCAATCAATTTGACCCCGGTTTCAACAAAATCTGAGCACTGGATTTTTTTTTGGCCCCAGAATGACCTTGAACCTTACAGGGCTGCCGAGTAACTAAAGGTCTGAACTATTACAACTATACCTTTTTTAACCTACTAATTGTTAAAATACATTTGTGTAACATTTAACACAATTTGACCTATTTTCAATTTACCCCTGTACTAATTTTACCCCTTATTTTACACATTCCCAACTTTTTCCAGAGGTTGAACCCAAACAGTTCGATTCAGCACCCTTCAAACTATATAAACACATATTTAAAAACCTGCTTCCCAAACTTCTAGAAGGGGATTCTCGTTCATAACCCTACTACTAGATAATTTTTATTAAATGCGTTTTAAAAAATCGCCATTGTTTCATTTTAGCGACCGAACTTTATAGTCCAATATAAAGGAATGAATCTAGGTTACGTTTTTTTGTCAGTGTAGATTGTTATTGTACAATGCATTTTAAAAGGTCCCAGGTAATGAGATGATAACGAGTCCAAATCTTACGGTTCATTCCATTCCAATAAACAGGGCCACAAACAGAATACACTACCAGTGACTTATTATTGGACACTATTGATTTCATCAGTGCCATGAATAGATTCACACATCCACCTGGAGTTTCTATTACTCTCTTAAAAATCATCGTCACTAATGATGTCATCACCTCATCACCAACCCAAATAGTGAATGCTTTCTCGCTTTCTCGCCTCTCCGTATAGACTTGACACAAACCACATCAATTATATTATAAAAACACTAAAATTTTTAAATAATTAAATTTTCAATCCGATCACACCAGATTTTGGAAAAAAAAAAACAAATATTTAATCATGTTCTCCAGCATCAACAGGGAATAATTTTCATGCAAAACCCGATACTTTATATAGGTTACCGTAGATACAACAGAATATACCATGAAGAAAAAAACCACAACACTCGTATCACACAAGCGGAGGTAGTACTAAATCTAGTCTTCATGTTCCTACAAGCAAATGGCAGAATCATCAAGTTCAAGTGGACGTAGAATGCTGTATACTTGTACAATGGAAAAACACCAAATGAACGGAGAAGGGCCCTACACTTTTCATCAACCTTCGCTTCCTATTTAATGTAGAATAATGCGAAAAGTTATTTAGAAGGAGATTATCTGAACGATCATAATTTGCCTATACCCTGTGTACAAACAACGACGCCCGTGAGGAGTGAAATTGATTTGATTTTTAAATGAAACAAAAATTTGACCCACTTCCCGACATCCGATTAAGCTGTATTTTGGAGTATTGTTTGAAGTAATTGTCTGTGGGCGGCGGCCAGACTTCCTTTTTCCTGAGGGGAAGACGGGGGAAAAGGAATTTCTGTGTAGGGGGGGGGGGGGTAATATTTTTGATGAAAACAACTAAAACATTTTTTTTTTTTTTTTTTAACCAATTAAGTTAGATCCCCAAAATCTGTAATGCTTCCTGGCCTGGGAGACAAAAAAAAACTAACAAAAAGGGTGGGGTGGGGGATTGTCTCCCTGGCGCCGTCACTGGTAATACTACCGGTAATGGTCGTTGTCATTTAGGGTTATGTGTTTGGGCTATCAATTTCAGCTTTATGCTTTTTTACCATTTTTCAACGTTATTCGTTTGTAACCAAGACGTGTTTTGTTTCGATAGTGACCTATTTATCTGCTTAAACTGAGGAAACCTCATTTTTTAGTGGTTTAAAATCCCAGAAAATTTCAAAGATTGTTAATGAATATGTTAATTATTATTGTTTTGATCTCATTAGCCCATAATAGCTGCTTGAACCTTCATCGAATCATGAGCTTATTCGTCGTCGCTTTCTTTTTAGTCTTGCTTCTCCTATGTAACTTGATCATCCCTAATTGTTTTTACGATACAACTATTTATACCAACAAAAATAGATCATAAAAATACTGTCATTTTGAACTGTGCCTCTAACAGAAACTTCCTGCTCTCGGTGACAGATATCGCCCAAGCTATGCTGGACTTTACCAAGGCTGGTGCCACTTGTTATATGAACTCTGTGATTCAACCACTGACCCATACACGCAAGAGATTAGAGAGTAACGCATTTATAAAACATTTGGTTTTTAAGGGCAAACTAATATTTTTAATAAAAGCCATAGGAATACGTGTACGAAGCACCTTAGGGTCGAGATAGCGATAATTCCTTAAATGAGTGCACTTTCCCCAAACCGTTAGCATTGGAAGTTTAGCGGTTGCGGATAATGGCTTCACCTTTTTTTGCTCTTTTGAGTGATATGTTCTCAAATGTATTTTGACAGTATGTCATAGTATCCTAGCTAGGACGTAAGCATATACGGACTAAATTTTGACCTCGTAGACGAGGCTATTGGGTATACTTCTGAAAACAAATGATTCGTGCAGTACACAATAAAGAACACAATAGACAAATGGGCCTAGAACTCTCCATATGACTCTGTAATTAATGGCACCTGTGTAGAAGTAATTATAGTCCGACGTGCTCTTAGTCCGACGTACTCTTAGTCCGGCTACAACGGTATGGAATAGGGCACTCAATTCAGTTCACTCTTCACGCAACATTAGTTTCACGCTTTATTCCGTTATCGTCTATGGAGCCCGGACTATGGCTCCCGCCGGACTATAGTTGCTTTCACACCGGCCATACGGCTTGAGAAAGAGTTTATAATATCAGTACAAATTGCACCACAAGTGCTATATAAAAGGTTGCCATTTAATATTTTTATATTTTCAATATTAGATTATATGCAACTCTGAAATCTCCAAAGCACGGCAAGATGTATTACACCAGATATGCAAGGTCTTCCAAGAGTTGCATGCCAAAAGAGGTTGTGTCATTCCACGCGGATTCTGGAATGTGTTCAAACTGTGGGGCCAACCAATCAATACTTGGGAACAACAAGATGCGTATGAATTCTTTATAGATGTAACCAGCCAGCTAGATGAATGTCTGCATGTAAGTTCCGAACAAATAAAAAAATATATATTTAAGCACTTTGGTATTCTGAAAAGAGGTCTAACTTTAGTCCTACATGAGTGGACCTTTTTCCTTCCAACATACCCTAAAAATGTGCTGTATTGGGTGAGAAAATTCCTTACGGATGGGCCATTCGAGCCCATCCATGACTATTTTTCTCACCCAATACATTTAACCTTCACAGTATTTTGAAAGGAAAAAGGTCCACTCATGTAGGACTAACACTGGTTAAAACCCAGGTCTAAAGTTAAACTCCCTTTCTTGTTGGTGGCAGTGACATCACTTCCACCATTCACTGTTTGGCAGACGTAATGTTGTAACTTGCGCACCATTGTCTTGGATGTTTTGTATCAACATGTTTAGAGATACTTATCTAACAGGTGCAATGTTCATTAATACCTAATAATGTATTTGTAGCAATCACGGGGTGGGGACCAATGTTAAGGTTAATGAACAATTAATTTAGCGAGGGTTCCCCCCGGTGAAAGTGTGGGCGGAAACCATGAGGTATGTGATGGCGTATAATTCCATAATACAGGGGTTAAACCAAACTCTTCGGCTTGTTACAAGGATTAAAAAGGTATAGTTTGCACAACCTACAACGTATGGTGATGGACATATAAGACAACAATCATCAAATGTAAAGATCATTACTACAGGTTAGATCTTTAATATTGCATTTGTTTCCTTAAAATGATCTCTTTTGCATTTCGTTATCGAGACAAATGACAAACAAGGATAATACTTTTGACCTCTATTGATGCCTGAATTTTAGAATTTGTTAAAGAGTGCAAAATATTTATATTGCATCCTCGCTAAATTTGTTCATTAACCTTCAAATCCACTAAGAAATTAACTTATATTCGTCGGTCATGAATTGCTCCAGATGACCCAACTACGTTTCTTCCATTGAAGATGTGGCCAAATAAGGATGATAGTCGTGCAAAACGTTCGTTTATTGACCCTTTTATTGGAAGAACAAAGCTGGTATGGTTCTCATTGTGATTTGCTGTGTTAAATACACTGAATGTGTTTCTGTTGCCATTGACAAATGAACAGTTAGCTAATTGATCGTGAACGTATTTCACTTACAGGACAATGACCAGCCGGAAGTATTCAAGGCAACTTTTCAAGGAACATTATCTGATGTATACCAATGCCAAGATATATGCATACATAGGTAAGATTATGCCAGATTGGCAATGGCATATTATGTATTGTACTTTTTACACTTAAACATAGGCCGTTGGACTTTGTGGTTGAACGTCGAACGTATTTTTTTCCAGTGATACATTATTCAAGCATTTTCGCAAAGAGGCTGAATAGTGTAATCTAGACCTACTTGGGATTTTGCGGTCTTCCAACTAGTAACTGCACAGTTAATCACAGGAACAAACATTAATTTCAGAGGTTTAATATTGGACTACTTAATAAACTTGTTCTAATGCAGATGTGGCTATCATTTTTTTTTGGGGGGGGGGTTACTAATGATAATTTGGGCTAAACTATTATGCATGGATGTACGATATACAGGCTGTCCCAAAACTTAAAACAAATTGCTAAAAATTCTTTGAAAACGCAAGAGCATTTCTTCAGAGAATTTTAGTTTGTGTCTATAGGGCATTCAAAACTGAAGCTCATCATCGATCCACTGCAGGATGAAGGCCTCTGACAATGTGATACCAGAAAGATCTTTCTTAGGCTTTTCTCATCCAGGTTATACCAAGAAAGAGGGTTATCTCATCTTTCCATTTACTTGGATATCTTATTCCATTTCTAGGTCTCCGTTCAGTTATTAACTTTGTCCGAAAGTGTAAAATCATAATTGTGCCAATTTAATACCAGGACAGATGTCGTTTTATCCAATAAATCAATCTCTTTATCCTTTGTAATTCTGAAAATACAAATACATACTGAGCAATTGTTACATAATCATTTCTCCGAGTTTCTATATAATATTTACCAAGTTACTTTCTCGGGTTATATCATTTACTTGATCCTCGCGTGCATTGAATTGGGTTTTTGCTTGCGTCATAGATTACTGCTAGAATCAGCATATAAGGCCCTTCCCATTCTAAAAATATAAAATAATAATTACTAGCCGCTTGAAATCTGAACAAAGACTGAAATACATTAGCGGTCGTTCACTGGTATCAATAACCACAGTCCTCCGTGTCCCAGTGCATTGTATTTCTCACGCCTAGACAGCGAGAGGTCCGGGTTCGAGACGCGGTATTTTTCAGTCTTTAATTGAGTTTCTGTGCTTGCCCATTTCTTCTCTGAGCTTCTATATATAATCATTCTAATCATAACAATTAATGTTTCTTTTATTAACTATACTGGGGCCGCGTTTTTCACAAAGATGTTACGATCTGTGATTGTAATCAAGCGAACTCGATCAGCGTAAGTTTGAATCTTACAATCAAGTTCCAAACTTACGCTTGATCGAGTTTGCGCTCCATAACTCAAACTTTACAATTGATCGTAAGTCTTTGTGAAACGGGCCCCCTGTAGGTATTTGGATATAACAAGTGTATTCAATTTTCTAAAAAGTGCACAATTGTGATTTAAATCTTTCGTTTCGCGTTAACTAACATATCTTTACATTAAATGGGCATTTCGTGATCCCACCTCGTCCCCCCGACTTACCTCAACTAATGTTTTGGGATTTTTATATCACTGAACGTTAGCCTTAGTAATATCCACGTGCCCATCTTACGTGCAAATTCGGTCGCCATTTGTAAGAAATTCGCAATTTTGATTTTTCTTGGCCTAACGGACAGAAATTACAACCGTTAGCCTATGGGACCGTGGGAAACAAGCACTTTGCTCATAACAAAAACGCGCAATATCCGGATCACTCAGTTTTGGGAATAAGCTTTTCTCAATGATCTAGTGATCATGAATAAACAGATGGTGCTGAAATCACTAAATGCACCTTTAAAACATAAAATGACAAAACAAACGTCCTTGACGTCGATGTAAGCATGATGTTCACAGAACTATTTCTAATTTGCAAAAAAGGAGGGCATGTTTCGTTGCACATTTTTTTTTGAGACAAGGCTGTAGATCTTCGCGAAATCGCCATAGATACCGATGGTTCTTGAAGAAAGTCAGCACGTACACCGGCAAATCTTTCATTCTTTCTTCTTTGGTTTAAGTATTAAAACAGTATTCAAATAATGTCGGCGTTTTTCCTTTTCCTCTCCTGTGTACTTCACAAGCCATGAGTTCAACATAACACACTTGTGTTCGGGCCTATTTTGTGACGTTTAGTACAAAAGTCCACTTTCAATGGTGGTCGTAAAATCAATGTAGATCCTTTTTAAAACAATCAGACTTTATCAAACTACCATGTAGTAAAGACAATATATCAGTAATTGTACCCTCTGCAAGAGAAAGTAAAAACTTGTTTGTATTCTTATTATTTTTAAATGGGCAATTAATTGGAACACACTCTTTTGGGACAGCCTGTGGTTGGTTGGTTGGTTTGATTAGATTGAATGGCGCTTTCAGCAACAATGACTATGTGCGCCAATTACTATGTAGACTACAATACAATTACGTAATTTAATTCACATCAATAGACAATGGTAGACAGGTGTTACGTTGTACTTGCATCTCAAATACAAAAACGGTATCGTTTCGGAGCCACACCAGGCTGAGTCAACCGATTATGGTAGATAGGCCGCGCATCACAACTATACCGGTGTGGAAGCAGATATAGTCCGGTGGGAGCCATAGTCCGGGGCTCCATAGACGATAACGGAATAAAGCGTGAAACTAATGTTGCGTAAGAGTCAACTGAATTGATTGCCCTATTGTTCACCATTGTTCCCGGACTATGAGTACGCCGGACAATGGTTACTTCTACACCTGTGTCATAACCACAGTGTCCGCGTGACTGAATGTCCTACCACCCATCTGTCTATTGTATTCGCCATTGAGTGCTGTATGCATCGTTTGTTTCAGCACTGTACCGAAATGGCCTCGTCTACAAGGTCACGGTTTATTCCGTACATGTTGCTATGGTAGCTGAGACACTCTCTCATGGGGGACACTCAATTTCTTTACACCGGTGTAGAAGTAATTATTGTCCGGGAACCATGGTGAACAATAGGGCAATCGATTCAGTTGACTCTTCACGCAACATTAGTTTAACGCTTTATTCCGTTATCGTCTATGGAGCCCCGTACTGTGGCTCCCGCCGGACTATATCTGCTTTCACACCGGTACTACGTCTATGCTGAACACAACCGTATCCAAGCCTGTTACCCATCTCTCCCCGTTAGTTCACGCAGGCTATCTCCGGGGCTATCTCCGGTCATATCCAAAGCTCGAGTCGCTAGGAACTGCTCAGTAGGGATAAGCAATAATTCAAAGCTTTAAACCGGGCTGGAACAACATCAGTAAGCCTGCGCTATCCGTCTGGTACCGCGTGGAGGTGGGGATTGGGCTGCCCGCGTACACTAACTATACCGGCACGTTCGGGCCTTACCAGACGGGACAGCCTGTATAATAGAATGGAAGTTTAGTACAGTTCTTATAAAGTTCAATATTTAATGAAGGTACGGTCATTAGTAGTCTTTTGCAGATCTATAATCTTCTTTAAATGAAATATTTTGGTATGTTTTCAACACTAGACTATGCTCACTACATTGGACAAATGTGCCCAATAAAAGATTGCAATTATTTATAGAGTTCGCCTTGTGTATAGTACAGCACAACAAATAAGAATATGTGACTTATCGTTGGCGCTTTTCTTTGTCAGAAATGCACAAATAAAAGAGCACGCTAAAATGTATTTTAGAGGATAAACACTATCTAAACACAAACATATTCAGATGCTAATTAATCCCGTTCATACTCTAAAATGCCTTTTCTAAATAGGTATTTGCTTTCGCTTTATAAACTCTATTTTTACAGTAAAATAAACCAAAATAAAACATTGTAAAGACAGTCTTTTATATCTGTTACCATAATTATTATTATGATAGACATAGCAACTGAGATATTATGTTATATTTATGTCAGGTATGAAAGAGAAGAATACTTCCATGGGCTGACAGTGTCCGTAACCTCTCAACATTTGGAGAAATCCCTTGAAGACTTTGTGGAGGAAGTAGCACTTGCTGGCGACAATGCATATCTATGTGAAGAATGTGTACAAAAGGTAAAGATTGTGATGTATAACAGGGGGGGGGGGGTACAACCAATATGTAACTTGAGTTTAGAGTTAGGTTGCATAGAGTGTGTCTTAGGCGAGGAAGAATTAACATAAATAATGACAGCTGAAGTAATGCATCGCAAAATGTGAAATAATTTTATTTCTAATTATCGAACAGAGGACAGCAGTTAAAAGAACGTGCATCAAAACCCTACCACCAGTACTGGCAATACAACTCAAGAGGTTCAAGTATGACTCATATGGTAGGATTGTGAAATACAGCAACTATTTCACAGTAAGTAGATACCAAAAATCTACCTTTATGTCTTATTCACACTGTTAAAAATGTCCGTAAATTAAGAAAACAGATTTTCCGTAAATTTACGGAAAATCTGTTTTAGAAAACAATAAGAATAAAAAACAAAAAACATAAAAAATGTTAATTTACGGAAATATTTCAAAAATTTCTGGCAGCAATATTTCCGGAATTTTTTTTTTGGTTCCGTAATTTTAAATTACGGAAAATTTTTGTTAAAATACACATTTTTTTCCGTAATATGAGACAAATTTCTGTAAAATTACTGTAAAAGTTCCGTTAATTGACAGAAATTTCTGTAAATTTACCCTAAAAATGACTGGAAATACTGCTGCCAGAAATTTCCGTAAATTTACGGAAATATTTTTAACAGTGCACCCTGTGTCTAATTGGGTGAATAATAACTCCATGGACGATTTGATTTTGTTTCCACTAAAATATGCGCAACTGATATTTAGGCAAATACATAAAATTTGGGGCAAAATTAATTTCCCGTTAAAAAATGGCACACGAAAAACAAAATGGTGGTCCACCTGGACCCCTTCCCCCTAAATACTTAAGTGTTAAGGGAGCTTATCCCGTTGCCAATTGGGAATTTTTTTCGAGTGCAAAAAGTGAGGTATTGTACTTTCAATGTGCGGTTTCAGTTTGCAAATGTCTTTTCATTTGACTGATGTCGGGCATTCGGTTCCAAAGGCTGATGAAAGTAGTGACGCAGAATGTTTTGGGAAAGAATTTTGTATTGTACCACCACCCATTGAATTCGGCAGCCTCAACGGAATAAACTGCATGTTGAAGGATGTGGTGGCAGAATACTAAATTCATCCCATGTTTTGTCCTATACTTTTACATGTATTTTTCAAACAGTGATAATTAGCAATGTAATAAAAATAATAAGTACAGACTATAAAAGTACTAAAGATATATATTGAATTATAGGTTTTCTCAGATAATTTAAAACATTTTTCATTATTATTCGTATCACGTTAAGTTGTTTTTCGTCCCAAGAAAACTGAAATGTGCGTTTGTTTAAAACAATTGCATCTCTGGTCACTTAAAAAATTAACTTTATTTTCAAACAATTTCGTCAAAATCAATTTAATTTCGTCGTGTCCATAGCCCATAATCTGAATGTACAAAATAATTTTAGTCTTTGGTCGTATAATTTCACTTTTAGCTCAATATATTTCGTCTCAAGATCCCCCATTTCCACTTTACCCTTTGGAATTTTTTAGCAAAACTCTGGTCATTGATGGGATACATCAATACGACCACATAACAGAAAAAAAAGTAAAATCTCTTGTATCGATATTTAAAATGGCGGTCCAAAAACCAATTTTTTTGACGCGTACCAGATTCTCCCGCCGAAAAACAATGAAAATCCACTTTCTCAAAGGACTTTTCCCATAATATTTTGCTCATAATAGAAGAACTTTGATACATTTCCATTGCTCTAATAATTAAAAAAAATACTCCACTACGATTTTATGGGCAAAACAATTTTTTAATAGTACCACCATAATGCTTATTTAGGCTAATTAGCATAAAAACGCCACGGCCGATTTGATTTCTTTCCACCAAAATATGCGCAACTGATATTTAGGCAATTGCATAAAGTAATTTAGCGTTGAAACCTGGCGCTAGAAAAAGGAAATCCTGGGTCCACATGGACGCCCCCTGTGCACTTCAGTTATGCTCGTAAGAATTATTTTATTAAATGTTCTGTTAACTACACCATAGTTCCCGTGGATTATCAACATGGAACCGTACACTCAGAAAGGACTATCACACAAGGACAGGATGAATGTAAACCAAGATGAGCGGACTTCGCAGAATGCCCTACCCGGAGCTACTTGTTCTTCTTATTTTGCGACAAATGCGGCAACAAACACGATTGATGATGTGCCTGAACCTCAGGGATACAGTCTCGTTGGTGTGATTGCGCACACCGGAAGTGTTAATGCAGGACACTACTATTCTTTGATTAGGGAGCGAGGGTAAGACCGCTGGTTGATTTATTATTTTTTCCAGGGCACGTTAGTTTTGGAAAAAACAAAAGACTTGCGCGCTTGGCAGGATTCGAACCGCCGACCTGCGTATTACTAGCACGACGGTCTTGCCAACTGAGCTATTATGCCCGGGTTGGTAGAGTAGCGATGGACATCATCTATAGGTGTTCCGAAAGGTGTCCTTCGCTTTCCTAGCGATTTATATTTTTTAAATGTAAGTAGGTAAATTCCAACCACTGCACTTTGAGTTTGGAAGTGCTCATTTACCCTTGTCTACACGTTATGTTTGTATTTTGTAACTACATACCGGGTGTGGGGGGGGGGTACCACCCCATTTCGTTATTTAGCATAAATTCATGATTTTCATGATTCAATTTATTCAGCATAACATATCGTACTTGACAGAAATGAATAATACAGTATTATTATATAATAATACATAAAGTATCAATTGTAAACTGTGCTAAGATGAACAGGTGAGGGATATATGATATGCTAGGACCAGTAATGGACAACCCGATAGGGCTAATTGCTGGCCCTGTAAACCATACAAGTAAAACATATTCAATATTACAATAATGACACAAGTAAGGGATGATATAAAATATTACATAGGTAAATATACATAACAAAACAAAAACAAACAATATATCTAATGCTAAACAAACACTTAACGGGAATACAAGATACGGGAATTGGACAAGGACAGACTTTTCAACATGTCTTGCTGAGGTATGTATACTATCGCATAATGAGGAAGCAGAGGTGGAAGAGATAGAGGTGAAGAAAAAAGTAATTACCACAGGTATTACCACAGGATAGCTTAGAGTTTCTTTTCTCCTTCTCTCTCTCGATTTTTTTATTTCTTAAGTAGTTGTTTGTTGTGTTTAGGTACTGTGTTTAGAAAAAAAAACAGTCCAGGGTCCAAATTCATAAAACCTTACTAAGCCTAGTTGGCAACTAAAATGGGACTTAGTTGCCAAATAAGCCTAGTTGATTACTAGTTGAAATTCATAAAACCTTACTAGTGCTAGTTGCATTCTAAGAATCTTGCTAAATTTAGAGTTGATCCAGAGCAACTCTAACTCACTAGTTGGCAACTTAATCAGTGAAGAAAAGAATATTATTATTATTATTATTTCTGTAAATATTTTACAAGACAATTAACACTGAAGTTTATTGTTACAAATTATTGATTTATAGTTATGTGAAATTTAAATTAAAACAATGTATATATCATTTGATAAAAAAAATGTGAGTAAAGTTTGTCTTCGATTTTCATTTGCATTAACATAATGCCGTAATAGCATCAGTGAAAAGGGAAAGGAGGAACTTGTGTAAATACAGGCCCAAAAATAATGCTTGTATATTTAAAATGAAAATAAATTATCAAACCTTACTGAAAGAAATATTAAAGAATTTCTTTAATTCTGCTGTTCATAATTAAAAAATGTTCTTTGTTTACTAAAGTTTATACAATGTTTGCTTACAGTACACATATGAGCTTTATGAGATGTTTACATTTTGAGTAATGAATAGATTTGCTTAGTACAAAATATTAAACATCACATTTCTCAAAAGCAGTATTACAGCAGATTTAAAGAAGTTCTTTAATATTTCTTTCAAATCTCAACTCTCGAAATAGGTTTGCTCATGTGTACAGGCCTATATATACGGAAGCTACTACAATTATATTGGCATCATTTTGATCATGGTTCACAGGTGATCAAAGCATGTTAATGCTCTGAGATGAACACACTCAAACACAAAAGGGTATTTATTTAATGTATTGAATTTACATTCCCCACACTGCAGCCAAGGCCATTCCGCCCGAAAGCACCCAATTCTGTAGACAAAAGATTGAGCTAGTTGGCAACTAGATTTTCCTACTATGTAACTAGTTAGCAAGGTTCTTAGTAAGGTTTTATGAATTTCAATTTAGTTGTCAACTCCGTAGTTGCATACTAGGGATTTTAGAATCTTACTAGGCCTTAGTTGCCAGCTAAACTAGCAAGGTTTTATGAATTTGGGCCCAGATTTTTATCTCTTATGTTTTTTTTTTTGTTTTGTTTTTGCTGTGTTTAGGAGCTATGTTTAGAAAATGCAGCCCTGATTTTTATTTCATATGTATTTCTTTGCTATATTTCCTAAACATAGCAAAATGCCCCTTCCCTAAATCGTGCAGTGTATCTACTTTATATTTAATTTGGTATTTGAGTAATTATTATTTCTTGCTTTCGCTAAAGCTTACTGACAATCCTCCATATATAGGGACTGTTTATCTATCAAAAATTGAAAAAGTTCATCAAATCTGTTATTGTAATATTATAATTTTGTTTAGATATCCGAATAGAATTATTGAAAAGAGGTGTATAAACAAAGAACTTCATCTGATCAACGTAAGTAATAATGTTATTTTTAATGCACTTTACAGTGATAGTTTTGATGAGACAGATGTTTTCCAAAGCAGATGGTTCAGGTTTAATGATTCATTGGTTACAGAACATACGAGTAAGGAAGTTCTGGAAACTGATTGCTTTGAAGCCATCTATGGTCATTCAGGTAAGAACAATATTTCTAACAAATTAAAACAAATTGTCCTTGAAGTACATATGTGTAATATGTGAGGTTCTTGTACAGTCCCCGTACGCACCTTTCCCGTGAGTAATTTCGGAAAAACAAGAACATTTTGGTGGAGATCGGTCTGCGTACATTATGTTGATCTTTGGAACGAATTTTCTGGGGGACTGGCCGCATCCGCTATATAAAGGTTTGCCATTACCTTTCCATGCACTTCCTACACGAACTTCTGAAATAGCTTACTTCATAGGGGAAATAAGATTTTTTTTCGCTTTTCCTCTCAATTTTGCTGGCTACCAAAGAGGTGCAACGGAGTGTATAGGAAAACTGGAGTGCCGTTGATTGTTTTTCTTACTAACGGACCGGGGTGTGGAGTCCGCTTAGGAATCCCGAGATTTTAAATTATGTGATGTAAACTCTAAATGTTAAAATGTGTCATTAACCTATTGATTCTTACCCAAACACTTAAAATAATGATATATCGCCATCTCTATGATCATGAGGAAGGTAGGCCCGAAGCAAGCAAGCTAACAGTTTGGAAGGTCAGAAAGTATAATTATAGCATTTTATCATAGACAGAGACCAAATAATGTGTATTTTCTTGTTATAGCATCTTCTATTGGTAGGAATCTAAGATCACGTAATGCTTATATACTCTTCTACCAAAAGATCGACACTATCTCGTATATGCGGCATTGTAGCAAAACACCAAGTCTCCCTCCAATTAGGGCACACCTCGAAACAAAGCAATCGTGAGTATTAATTGGCAACTAGAATCATGATATAAAAAGTTCTCTGTAACGATCGAATTTTATATAAAACCCATTTGGCTATCAGTATAATACGTTCCTGAAAATGTTGTTATTAGACCAGTACCATTAGTTTCCTTTTTTATTCCCGTATGCTAACCAAAATCCTTTGCCCCAATTTGCAGTTCTCCAACCAAATCAAGCTCTGATGGCTACAGTACTCCACCAGCGCACTTGTCACCTCTTCTAAAGACAGAATCATTTGACGATCTACTGCAAGCAATTAGAAATGAAACATTGGAAAAGTTCTTCGAATACAGGGGTATACATAGAGAGGAACGTCTGAAGAAGATCAGACAGGCTGCATATCATCAGGTGTGTACATGCAC
>JAMKCH010010950.1:0-117541 GCA_023653785.1 Ophioderma brevispina
TGCACTGCACCAGGTTTTTATCTGGCACTTGTTGATGGGCATACTTTTAGCTTGCCCTTTCATCTTAAATTTCTGAACATAATAACAGTATAAATCATGTACATATATGATAGAGTTAGAATATAGTTTTATGGCTTTATGCCACTAGGCTGGATCAATTTAATCCAGAAATTCCACAAAAACTCCCAGTAATGAACACTGATGAAGCATTGGCGTAACCAGACCTTATGCAATGGGGGGGGGGTGGGGGGGGGGGGGGCAGAAGGGGTTCGCAATGCATTTTTTGAGGGGGCTAATTGGGGCCTTCTCCATAACACTTTACAAAAGTCAGTTTTCATTTGGGGGGGGGGGGCTGGCGGGTGGGGGGGGGGCAAGGGTTCTGTTGGGCTTGGGATTAAAGTTTTCACAGCAAAGATAAAATTACATCTCTACATCCATGCATGTACCAAAGTGTAGTGAGCAGTAACTTACATACACAGAAAAGACTGTGTTACATTACAGTAGTATAACAAAATACACCCACAAGAGTTGATTCCCAGGTGACATAGTGTTGAAATTGTATAGCAATATTTGAATACAATATAGAACACAAAAATGCAAACTTTTATAGAATACAACACAAAAGTAAGGTTACCCAAAGTCCACTAGAATGTCTGATTGATTCATACAACTGGAAAAAGGAGCCAGAAAGTTGAACTTAAAATTTTCACATTTAAAATTACTCTTACATGAAATTGTGAACAGGAAATAAAAATAGACAGTCCTAAAAAATTAATGTAAGGCACAGAAGGTTTTTGAGCATTTTGTGTCAGGATGTAGTAGCAAACTTTGTACAGAAAATGTGTTGGGAGCTGTACCTTTGTAATTATGTACTTGAAATTGGGATTGGTTTTGCTGATTGATGTTTAAGTATGCATTATTTACAGTTTTTGATCATCTATATCCCAATTACCTTCAATTCAATTCCCATTCCCTTGCATTATGGGAGAGGATAAGCCCATCATGCAGAAACCAGTCATTCTAATGTGGAATTTGCGAGATGGATTTATAATGAAATGCAGGTGCATCACATTGACGGATGTTATTTCAAACAGTAACAAGACTGGGCTAGCCCTATTTGACTTTGGGCGGAAAGGTTCTGAGTGTCAATATCATTGTCGATAACATTTACTATTCATCATGATACCAAAATAGCACATTTTATTTTCCCTTTTTATCCTGCTCTTCAGCCCCTAAGCTTCTCAGTTATCAAGGAATAACTTCTTTCAACATGTTTTTATCAGATTTGGATCAAAACAAGGCCACTGAAACACTAAATCTGAATCGAATACGGGTCAGGCTGTACTTTTTCATGTCGATAAAGATGACCTTTAAATTTTTTTGAAATGTAATCAGCAAGGACACATACTTAAGGTAGGAAAGTTAACATTAAAGGCCCCATGGCCGATCGCTAATCGCCTCTTCCCCAGAATCCCCTCGATTTTACCGGAAGTGGTCAACATTTTGGTATCAGAAGAAGCTACTATTTTTCTCATTTGCCTATAAAACTTAGAGCCAAAGGATGTTTGGTTTGGATTATGAGCGAAAATATTAATTTCACACAGTACTCTATGGGCTTACACATAATCATGTTTTTAGCTCTCCGCATAAATGGATTGAAGTATCAGCGCGAAACTTTAAAGATGGGGTTTTTGGAGTGAAGGCCAATCTATCAGATGGAAAAACTTCATATCCTAAATCGGAGCCATCCCCTTTAAGATCCACTGGATTTTTCTAGCTGCAAAATGCCGCTGTAGCCAGGGCTGATACCTGTTCCATAAGAGGTAAAGATTGATAATAATATAATACTAATACAGGCATTTATAAAGCGCCCTACAATGAACACAGCGCCTAATAGCATAACAAATACAATAAATAACATATGAACAAAATGACAAATTCACCTGCAACCTACAACAATTAACTTGCTGAAAGAGGTAAGTTTCAAAAGTGACTAAACGAAAAAACTGAATAATTGGTGCTTCCTGATGTTTCTTCTTGGAAGTCTGTTCTGTATTGATGAGATAGTTTGACCCCCACAAAAAAAAAAAATTTAATAAAATGACTTTAGCACTTTTTGAATTGATAACAGCATTACGAGGAAATTGGCGAACAAATTTAAAAAAATAACTCACTACAAAACACAACTTTTAACCAGGTGACTATTATTCATTACATTATTGTGAGGCAAAATGGTTAGTGCATGTTTGCCATTGCAGAATCAGCAAGGCTTTCAAGACATAATTTGGATTTGCCTCAAACACAGTTGGCAGACTTTATTTTCAAATTTATAAGCTGTAAAAGGCTGCCCAATGTCTGACTCTTTAAAATATCGATTCAAGTTGCTCCTCTCTTTCACTATTGAACATTCAATATGATAGAGCACATTAACCCTTCCTGGGCCGAAGGTGCAGCCAGCTTTAAAAATTGGTGATTTTTGGTGATTTTATAATAGCTGCTGCATGTTGTCTAGGGATAATAATTTCCCAATTTCTCCAATGGTTGATGTTTGTGTTGAGTGAATATTATTGCTCAACTAATAGATATTATCACTAAAGACAAATTTGTATTTGAATAAAAATGCCAAGTAACACAAAACAATGAGTAAATGTGTCGGAATTTTCACTTTTTTAGAGTCAATTTTTAATAATAGTGTCATTTTTCCATGTAATAAAAGCACTATCACTAAACTGGGATTTTTTGTATGGTGTATATGATATTACATGTCCTATGCACATTGTAAGAAGTCATGAGTATTGACTTGAGGTTTGATTTTTTGATGACTCTGTATAACGGATGACTATTTCAACACATCTGATAATAAAAATAAAGGCTTAGTAAACGAAAAACCTAACCTTTTCCACACCCTTGGTGTGTTGACCCAGTATACGGTCATGACCTTTATTCTGTAGCCAGCTTTCACTGAGTGACAACTGAAACTGCTGGTATGGTGTACTGGTCACTGGGAATGCTCGTGTTTGTTTTGGTATTGTACTAGCCATGAGCAACCGACATTGATTGATTGGTATCACGCACTATCAGTTGCATAATGCCAATCAATTAAAAATCGCTGTAAACTCCCAATTTGTTGCTTGCCCACGACGTATAATCCGCTCGCAGCCCAACGTCAGTGCACATGCGCTCCACCGTACAGCAGCTATGCAGCAATGAATGAACACACTCGCAGAATCGCAGTCTGATCTTACTAGACGCGGTGACCCGCGAATATTCATCACTACTGACGGTTAGTCTGGCTCCTACGGGGGCATAGATAATATCCAAATAGGATTTTTTGGCTCAAATGCTAAATTACTGCCTCTAAAATCGCGTCCGGCGTCACTAGGATTGTCTTGCAAAAAAGACTGTTATTACTTCATTTTTTTCATGCGCTTCGATTTCACGCCGATGCATTTTATCTACATCTGATCATCGGCCGGCCAGTGTTTTTATTCTATGTTTAGCAAAACAGTCGCAATCACTTGTTGGGACTTGCTAAAATGCCCATCTTTGCCCCGGATTTTCAATGAACTTAGCATATCACAGGTCATTTAGGGGGTTGGACGTCAAAATTCCTAAAATTTCTATAAAAAAAAAAAACAAAACACCGGCAACATTATGGCTTCAAGCCCGATGATACTGCAGTTTTTAATTGGGTGTAAATCGACCTTGACCGAGGTGAATGCCAGTTTACGTACGTATTTTCCAATTGGCCTTTGGACGTAAGGCAAGCTCATATGTTCATTACCGTAAACATAGCTACGCTGAATATTCCCTGGTCATTATGCCTTTACGTGTTAAAGGCAATGTTTACAAGAGGAGACAAAGGTCTTTACAATCCTGTGGTAAACATACTGTGATATCGGTAATGCATTTTGCCACCTATGATAGTATCTTTAGGATATGACCGGGGGGTGGGGTTCTCAACTTATTTTGTGGTATTTGCGCTCCCGGTTTCCAAAAATGAGGCTCTGGAGCTGAATTGAGGCAAAAAACTAGGGTCTCCGAACTAGGTTTTTCAAAACATCAGTTGCAATTTCCCTCAAGTTCAGCTACTTTTTGAGGTTTTTTGAAGAAAATTGTAGAATATGGCTTTGGACATAAAGTAGGGTCTCTGGAACTGACATGGTCCTAAAAATGGGGTCTCTGGAACTGAAAAAGAGCCTGAAAATGAGGTCTTATAGGTGGCACATACCCAGCCTTCTTCCCAATGTGAGACCCCCGGGATTATATTATCGGTATTGGTAGTATTTTTGGCACTGCTGTCTTCCGAATCAATGCTCTTGCTGCTTTAAGGAGCAGAATTGGTTTGGGCTCCACCTTTTATTGAACAGGGTGTAGCTTTACAGTAATGGGCCATCCATGACAACCAAGAAATGCTAAGTTTTTAAAACAAGACATTGCCCTTCGTTTAACATGTATCACAAATCTTACATATATCCAGCTCGGGGTATTGAGTCAATCCCACAATGCCCTAATTTTGGAGTTTTTCACTTCAATAAAGGTCCTGTGATCCCACACAAAAATCCTATTTTTTAACACATAAAACGCTTGACTTTAACACTCATTTTAACCCACAAGCATTAGTATCAGTAATCTATTGTTTGCTGACCACAAGGTTTAAACTTTTCCGGCTAGTTGCGTTCACTGAGTAGACCAATTTTTTTCCCGGTTCTCAATTTTGAAGTGTGTATGTTGGTGGGGTGGGGGGAGGGCGGGAGGTAGGTAGGGAGTTAGGTAGGATGGAAGAAGCATCTGAATTCTTTCAAGTTCAAACAAACTAATATATACAGGCACCATTACAGTACTGCTGCCTATAGTTTGCTACAGTAATCATTTTATAAGCGACACTGCTACCTGCAAAACTTTAACTGTGTTCCCGCAAATCCACCCTTATGCTTTAGGTCATAAATTTGTATTCAATACTCATTCAGTATCCCAAAAAAATAAATCTTTGTTAGTCTCCTTTAGAAGTTAGATGCAATATATTTTATATATCAGGTTTGCATGTTATTCTACCTACGATGGTTAAATCCATGACCGTTATATTTTGATCTTTGTAATATTATAGCCTTGCCCTAGTGTACCCTGGCATGCCTGTGTTGGTACATGGATAAGTATTCATGTACTGGTTTTGACACCTTGGGTCTTTTGTATGTGTTTTGCTGCACGCCTGTAACATGAACCCAGGTATTTCCATTTTGGTAATGTTGTAATATGTATGTGACTTCCCCCATTCCGGTACTGTGGATAGAGTTGTATACAGGGTGATCGCCTGAGTATTGGTTGGAAATGTTGAAAAAATAGAAATATTTATGAATTTTGTCAATAATAAATTTGCATTTCTACCTAATCGCGTGGCATAAGTGGCATTATTAAAGCTTTATAATTTAATCCACTGTCAGTAGGAAAATTATCAGAATCATTAAGCTTCATCTTAGCAACTGCATTAATTGGCAATTAAACCTATCAGGATTTAGATAAAACTTTCCTCTAATTTGCCTATAGCGTCCGTTCCATTTCACGTCGAGTAGAGAGAAAAAAGCAAGGTAAAGTGCCTGCGAAGTGCGATCACGTTGGCCACTGCGGGACTCGAACACACAACCTTGAATACATTACTCTTGTCCTAAATCAAACCCATTACAATTTTTTATCATAAGATTTTGACTTGAGATGCAGTAAGGAGACCTTTAATAAAAATATAATAATAAAACCAGCTACAGAATAGTTTAATAAAACAGCAAAACAGATTAGTACATAAGTTGCACAACCACCAAAGAATTTTTGTGTTCTTGCTTACAACAACATGCCTCCCTGCAATTTCCAAAAGTGTCATATTATCACCTTTCTTAATAATTGTGTGTGGTTGTGGCTGTCAGTTTGTCCCGTTTAATTGGCCTAACCGTTTAAAAAACGGAAAGTCCGACGACCGTTTAACCGTTGAACGGAAACGGACCGTCCCAGGTATCACCATGATGATTCGTGCACGTCGAAATTGAGCTCAATAAAAGGGAAAATCCCCTGGGAATCCCGCCCGTATTCATAGGACAGACATTATTTTGCGTGCTATTTTGTTACTTACGCACATAGTTCCTTACATGTATACGGGTTCACAACTTAATCATTTTGTTGATCATCTTTCTTAATAATAATAATTATTCTTGTCTGAACCTAACAAAATCATTATATCTCACCTCAGTCCAGGACCTCAGGCGTCCGACAGGAAAAAAAAAATCGACCCATCCAGTGCGCACCACTGCATCTGTTTACCACACAAATTTTTCTACACATCTATATTTGCTATTTGATTTGTTTTCTTTCGTGGCCATGGTTATTTCAACTGTTGCCCATTTTGAAAGTATTGATAGTAGAATCCCGTATAACATTATAAACGATTGTACAAAGTGTCCAAAAAGCGTAATATCCTTGATTTATTTTGTACTTAAATTCACCTAATATTGCAAACAAACCACCCCTCTCCTGGTGACCTCAATTTCTCCAGGGTAAGAATCATCATCTTGCCCCAGGTCACGACCACGTGGGCCAGACGTCTGCCTGCGCGTTAAGCCGAATCGCTAATAATTATGGACGGCTGCTATTTTCACTATGCACTAGGATTGTATAAAAAATTCATGGTGACATAAACAGGTATGTTTTTTACACTAAATGGCGATTCAACCTTCAATCTAGGTGTTTTTTAAGTTGCCGATAATGCTCGGAAAATACCACCTTTAGTCATGTATGCAAAAGTAAAAATTATTGTGGCGCCCATTGGTGAACTCTTGCACTCGCAGGTCTCGGCATAGCAATACTACTCGATCAGTGTGTGCATGCATGACCAACAACTAATAATCAATGTATCGTTGGTTTAGTGTTGTCGTGGGGGAGAATTATGTCGGATTAAATGACCGATAGTGTTTGGGGATCGCATCTTTCTTTCTGGTAGAAACGGTGCATAAAAATTTTTTTTGTGCCAGTTCATGCTCCTATTTCTGTAAAAGAATTTTTTGGTTGGATTTTGTTTAATTCCATAGTCCCTATGAAAATGTCCGACTAAAAAGGAGAGGTAAAAGGGGTCCCCGTTTACTGTTTAGCATTTCTACACGTTAAAAAAAACGGCCTTCCGACCCGTTAAAAAGGCAAGTGTGGTGAAAGGGAGTGGGGGTGGAGTAGGGAGGTAGGGGAGGGTGGGGGTTTGAGGAGAAGGGGGGGTGGGGAGAAGAGAGAAGGGGGGAGTAGAGCAGCCGGTTTAAACGTTGAATATTTGAACAGCCCAGTGTGTGTGAATTTTTTTTGCACTTGTAAGGCTCACATTTTAAGTCAATGTTTTTTATGCTTTAATATCAATGTTAAATTCTACTTAATCCTGTTGCTTATAAGGCAATTAGAGTAATAGTGCTTCATCAAACATTGGAAAATTGAACGAAAAAAATAAAAAGGCAAGGAACCCCGTACCGACAAAAGTATTGACCGATGTGTAAATGGGATCCTTACATCAGTATTAAGTGTTGTAATCTCCAAAAATCTTCATACCTGGAGGACAACTATTAAAATAGCACCAAATCCATCCCCGAGTTGATGTCATTTGTATGAGGCTAGACAGCGCTAGACAACGTGTTGGCCATGTGGTGTGTTTTGATCAAGGAAGTAATCGTATGGATTTAACCTAGTTTTTTGGGTAGCGTTTGGCGATAAGCACATATTGGCATTCTGAAGTTAGCACAAATGAAAAGCCGTTAGGTAGCACTTGCGTAATCAGCCACGTGATGGACTCTCATTTAGAGCGACCATTTTCGAAAATGTTCTAAATTAAAAGCAATTGTGCAGGCTCAATTGGAATGGATCTTAATTGCATTTTGATTAGGGAATTATTGAAGCCAAGTGAAATGATGAGCTTTTAGTTTTAGCAAGCTGGATTAGTAACTAAGCAACCATATTTATTTGTCTCATGTCCAGTCTTATGTATTTCCTGATTGAAATGTAAACCTGCTTTGGAAAGACCTAATTGATTCAACCATCTTGATTAGGAAATGGGTCTATAAACATGTACATGATGGCTTTTTCTTTAAAAAACCTAAAGTGTGTCCGTGAAAATTGGCCCATGACCTCATTCCTTTAAAGGCTTTAGTCCATAATTCACCACACTGGCATTATATCTTGTATCGAATAGACTATAGCTACCTCGTGGGTTTTCCATTGAGAGACTAAAGGGACTGATTTTGGGAACCGGTACTCTCTTTTCGACTAATGAACCAAGGCGATACCAATTAATTTAAGTGACAAACTATGCCAGAGGCGAGTTCTTCACGCAAAAATAATGGTGTCGCCGGGGTTTCAAATTTGTCTTAAAGCGGTCCCGTTTCCAAACTCATACCTTTATTCTCATTCTTAAACAGCTTTAATCATTTAGGTAATCTTTAACAACCCAATTTCGCGATGCTTTTTACGGCTTAAATCAATCAAGAAAGGACTGCCACACCCAGTGACAACATCGAACAACCCGTTGAACGCAACGATCATCCGCAACGATACGCAACTTTGGCAGGCTCGCGCGAACGTAGCAAAACGCAGATGACGCGAGCGCTTCACCTAAAAATAACATCATCACGCAGCTCGTACTACCTGGGTTCAATTAAACAAACGAATTTAACCCGGGCAACAGTGCCAATGAATTGCTTACATTTTCACAGCTGTTTTTTAAGAATAAATGGTACTGTACTAAAGAGTCTTCCATCCACCATAAATACATGATTACCATAATTAAGTTAGAACAACTATTACAGAAGAGAATTTAGAGGCAAATTGTTGACCTTTTTTACATTTCCCTCTCACACTGTTGGCAAGTTTTGGTTGGAATACAGTCGCTGCCACAATTTCTCAGGCAAGCCGTATGCACACAATGTATTACGGCAAATTTATATCGCAGCATAGGCGCACTTCTTGACCACTTAACACATCTCGAGATGTTTGTCAAGAACTTTTTGTTTTTCCAGTTTGAACGCACATCCAGCTGCGTATACCCAATCTTGCCTAGAAATTCTCGCAGCGACTGTAGTTATTACCTAGAACAAGGAAGTGTGAAAACTTGTTGAACTGGTTAAAACAACATCCATCCATCATTCCAGATGCTATACATTGCCATTTCATAAAAAATATAAATAGACCCCAAGTTTTCTTCAGTTTTTTAGTTGTGGAAGGGATCCCTTTAATAATTACAACAACTCTAAGACGCACTTCAATATTTAATATTAAGAAGTGCTGTGATTTAAAGCATCCCACAGGCCCAACACCCACACATCGACCAGGCAATTAAAGCCTATATTTGTATAATATTGATTCAACAGTGTCACAAGTAGCCTTCTTCTCTAGTTTTACTAGGCAATCACTCCCTCAAAGCAATAAGGAAAGAGCACAATGTGTCTTCGATATAAATTATAATGGATGAGATGGGTTACCAACTTTTTTGAAGGATGTAATAGTTGTCCTCTGTTAATGTAATAAATGTTCCCTCTAGCCGACATTCATCATTACAAATATATTCGCGAAATGTACTGATAAGAGATTTAAAATAGTACACGCGTGAGCTTTCTAAGGATGTCCGCCTCATTTTTTCTAACAAATCATGTTTTTGCTTTTACATAATGCTTGACCATACACTAATCACTGTGGGATACTACGCTCATAGTCGATGTCCCTCATGTAGAAAATCCAACTTCGTACTAAAATTTCAGATCCATAATTTTTTTATACCGTGTCAAGAAAGGTTAAAGGTCCATGGTCCGATCACTATAGCCTCGTTCCCAGGACCACCGATTTTAACCGGAAGTGGTCAAAATTTTGTTATCAGAAGAAAGCTACTATTTTTTCTCGTTTACCCTCTGAAATCTTGCCATGGGCTAAAGGATTTTTCTGGTTTGTAGTTAGGAGCGAAAATGTGTTCCTTTTGGTCTACCATATTATTTTACACAGTACTCTACTCTATGGGGGAGTCAAAATCCAAGAAGGAAGAGTTTTTCACTCTCACATCAACAGATTGAAATATCGGCGCAAAACTTTACAGACTGGGGCTTTTTTGGGTGAAGCCATTCTATAGATGAAAACTTAAAATTAAAAACTAAATTGGGGCATCTCCTTAACTATTTCAAATGAAAAATCTATTCATCTCAAACTTTGGAATGAGGCAGTTTGGGTTTTTGCTACATATTTTTGAATTTTTAGTTTCTATTTTTAATTAGTACACAAAAAAATGCCTATTTTAAAATCTCTTTGAGTTTGCAATGACCAATCATTAATGAAAGCCACAATGGTGTCAACCACAAGTGTTAAAGGCAGCAGAACAAAGACAATCTATGCATATTTATTGAAAGCGTACCAAGTTTGTAAGTCCCCATCTATCATTTTATTTTGCTTAAAGGAGAACACCGTACAACGAATAATTTAAACAATATACACTATAAAATAATTATTGACCACATATCTCGAGTGGTGTCAAAGAAAACCGAATTTATATAACCCTAACAATAAATTAAACCATCTAGTCTGACCATGTGCTATTTAAAAATTAAAAATTCGTCGCTAGTGTATAGCTTGTATGCGATACTACCGGCACGTTTAGATCATTACATGCCATAGGAAATACACATTGTGAAAGCATCATGTGTAAATGCAGCGCTACTGTGCCGTCCGTATCGCATAACATAAAAACAATGCATATCCCGAGATACAGTAGCGAGAATTTCAAATAGTGCATGGTCAGACAAATGCTTTTATTCGTTTTATGGTTAATAAAATCCGTTCTCCCATGAAACCACTCCATATGTGTTCAATATTGTTTTTGTAGCGTAATGTATGTAAGTTATTCCTTATACAGGTTCTCCTTTAAAGAGCACATCATTGCAGCAGATTTTCAGTGGAGCCTCTTAAAAATGAAACATCAATTTTTGAATTAATGAGCTTGTGTCTACTTTAAAGAGGCAAACATGTTGAGCAGTCATTTTCTTTTCGCTGTTTTGCTGGCAGATGGACTGTAGTATTGTTTTTTCACTCAAGTGTCGGTATCACTTTGCCGGATGTACCCAACCTCCAGTGATCTCCTTCTGTCGCAAATGCCAAAGTTCCAATGGTCTTTTATTTCATGCAACAAATTGTTTTAATCCAGTCAAAATACTGAAATGGGTACTGAACAGCAGTTATAGGGACTTAGGTATATCAATTGCAATTCAGGATGTGTGTATTGAGAGAAGATATCCTGAAATTCTCTCATGCATACACACGGCGACGAAAATGCGACAACGCATTCCCATAAGCAGTGAAAAAAAAGTCCCGTACGGAAGCACGATTCAAACGGCGTCTTTTGCTCAAGTTCAGTCGCATGTACATCTGTCAAAATTGCAACCATGTTTTGTTCCTAATTATTTCATTTTTGACACTAATTGATATTCGATGACATCATTGACATACACATGTGGCTGTAAGTAACAGAAACGCTGGACAGTTCCTGTGACATTTTTATCAAGTGGAGTTCAGAATAAAATATATTTTTATTAACAAGTACAATCAGGCATAGAAGTAAATGATCTGAAATATTGAGGACATTATGTGAAATAAAACTAATCAGAATAATTCCTATTGCCCGTACGAAATATTCTGAATAAGATCAAGAAATCACCTTTTTTTGCAGGGACTGTACACTGAAATATGGATAGTCCAGGAGGTAGTTGATACTCAATGATGTGTGTGCGAATCAAATAGCTGCATGGGAACTCGGTGAAATCTTCTCTTGGTTCATAGCATTCTTCCTCATGGCACACGTGTCGCTACCCCAAATTAATATGGTATGCAGCTGCAAGTCCATTATTGCTCTCCTTAGTCAATTTTAAGGGTGGTGGGCACATGCATGGTTGGCGCTAAGTATGCCATTACTGGGGAGCCCATAGCATGTCCTGAGGTCCCATACCCTCATGAGCGAAGAGTCCTAGTGGCACCTGCTCTGCCGCGATCCTAGTGTGCGATGGGCCTCGACAGAGGATAAACTCCCTGCAGAAATGTCTGGTACGGCTCCCGAGTTATATTCATCATATGGGAGGTAGAGCCAAAGTGAAGGCCGCCTTCCCAATGAGATCGAATAGGGTAGGGTGCGAGGTGCAGGGTATTTAGGTTAATTGGTAACACACGGGGAAGAGCGAGAGAAGTGGCGGTACAGGGGAAGAGTAGAAGTTAAGAGGTATGGCATATCCCCCGGGTCAAGGGGGGGAGAAATAAAAACGGAACAGAATCAGCTGTAAGCAGTTCCGGCAGACGGCTGCTGAAGAGTGAAGAAATAGTGGTACGCGCTAGGGGGAGAGAGAATGGTGGGGGCAAGGCAGTGTGTAGAGATTGGTCGGGAAACGAGGGAGATGGGGCAGTTGGGGTGCAGGTGGTTGGTGACTAGCAGAGGAAAGGATTCACGAAGCGTGAAGGTATGAGAGGAGGAGTATAAAGGGGGAGAGAATAGCAACTTGTGCGGTAAGAACAAGGGGAAGGGGAGAAAGCACGGGGGGGATGCGGCAGTGAAGGGGGGTGATTCCATTGATTCAAGGGATAATAAGGGGGGAGGTGGGGGAGTCAGTCTCGTGGGGGCGGCTGGTCGCGCTTTGTGCGTCGTTGTCTTAAAGTGTCGGTGTCGGAATTGGAAAGGGGACAGCGAGACGGGCGACCTGGTAATAGTGTATGGTATCCTGGGGGCAATCCCATAGATGTGTGAGGTTCAACTTGGTGTGACCCTTTTTGGCTTGCTTTATGACCCTATGTTAGGGTTGGTGTGTGGGGGGGGGTGAGGAGTGGATAAGTTATAGGCTAGAAGTGTAGTGTCTCTTGATCGTGGGCGAGGGCAGAGGGAAAGGGGAATAATTAAGATGAGTTGTGTGTATAGGTGTGACCTGCGTTCCCCCCTATTATTGTGGTGTTTTGTATTGATCTTTCCGTATGCCCAAAGTTATTTTGTCATAATTTCAACAGTTACGGGTTGATGGGCCCATTCCATTTCATTGTTACAAAATTTTCCTCTTGATAAACAATATTGACACCCATACCCCATCTGTGAAATTTCATGCCGATATTTCAGTCCGTTTTGAATATACGCACTAAACATGATTTTGTAAGCCCCCGTAAATAGTTTTGTAAGACTAATCTTGGTTGAGAACCAAAATGGGGACACATTTTTGCTCATAACATCCAAACCAAACAATTTCAGGCTCTATAATTTGCCAGGGTAAATGAGAAAGATAGAGCTTTCTCCAACACCGCTAAAATTTTTACCACTTTGGTGAAATCAGGGATCCTGGGGATGATCTATTCTAGATATGGGGCCATGGACATTTAAAATTGACCAGTGTTTTTTAATTGAAGATCCTGATTTTGACACAAAAATTGACATATATATTTTTGAATCAGGAACTGGAAAAGGGGAGTGGTATGGTGCAGAGGAGTTATAGGGGTTTGGCAGTTTGTGTCATATCCCAATTAAAGGACCTAAGGAGATTTCCAGAAAGAATGCGGCCCCAATTTTTCCTCGAACCCCCCGGGTTAGTGTCGCCTGCCCTAAGGCAGAAGACAATCGGGATCACTTGTCCACTGTTGTGTTTTTGTCTGTTGTTGATGATGTCCTGTTGTTGATGTCTTTGTGAAAAAGGGTTACATTTGCATGTAATATCCACATACTTTGATGGCTTTAAACCAAACTTGGTCACAGTTAACATTGGCATCCCCATTTGTTGATGAGGGTCAAAGGTCACATGCCAAGGTCAAAGGTCATGTGAGGTCAATTTGTAAAAAGGCCTGAAAAGGTAAAATTTGACCTCATATGAAAAGTTGAAGTTCAAATTGGACCAACTTGAATCATGAGGTGGCAACATTGGATCCCGCCCTCATTTGTTGATGAGGTCAAAGGTCACATGCCACGGTCAAGTTCAATGTGAGGTCAATTGTAAAATGGCTGAAATTGTAAAATGACCTCATATAAAAGTTGAAGTTCAATTGGAAACCAAACTTGAATCATAGGTGCAACATGGGGGAATCCCTCATTTGTTGATGAGGTCAAAGGGTCACATACCATACCAAGGTCAAAGTCACATAAGCCAAGGTCAAAGGCCATGTGATGTCCATTTGTAAAATGGGCTGAAATGTTAATTGACCTATTTGAAAAGTTGAAGTTCAATTGGACCAAACTTGAATCATAGGTGCAAAATGGTATCTCTCATGTTGATGAGGGTGCAGGTCACATAATCAAGGTCAAAGGTCATGTTTAGCCCTAGCAGTCACTAACCGCGACGGCAGGAAACACAAGCGGTCCGAGGACGATGATTTTTTCCATATTTGGAATGCTACCAATGTATAGATCACAACACCTGAATGAAATAAGCCGAATATGCCGTCTTTATGTAATAAGATGATGATTTAGTAGTTTCTGTCGTGCAGGACAGAAAGTCAAAGCATGGTTGTCTATGGGGAACGATTTCGATAGCAGGCAAGCTCAAAACAAGGTTTGCTGTTTCTTTTGTCACCGGTTTGTCCAATAACCCTTCGAATCGTTCTCGTAGGTGGTCTATCAACCCGATCCAGTGAAATTTGAGAGAGAAATTTGTATCCTAAAAAAATCTGCCATCGGGAGCTGTTTCACTGTCAATTCTCGAGTTCCGGTTTCCTGCGTTCCTTCCTCGACGCTCTTTTCTGTGGTGTAGTGAGAGATATTTCCCCTTTTTTCTTATCATGTGGGGTAGAGGTAGGAAAGAGGGATCAGCCCTTGTTTTCCTTACAAGGTAGTTCCCCCCGGGGGTTAGGTTCTGGTGAAAAATAAAGGAGGGTGACAACCACCTGTTTAAGGGCACTATTGCCCCTGCGAAGAAGAGTGGATGGAGGAGCTAGAAGCAGGTAAAAGGGACGGAGGTAAGGGGACGACGTGGGGATACGGAAGGAGGAGATTCCATCTCTCGCTAGGGAGGTCCCCACGGGAAAACTAAGCGTCAAACGCTTTGTTTCGTAGAGTAAAGAAATGGTCTGATCGTGAGTTCGCCAGCAGGGGTGTATAGCGCGCCCGCAAAGATGGGTGAAGCGTGAGAGGAGCAAGTAGGTTCCGAACTTTCAGCGCAAAATTAAGGTCAAAGGTTTTTTTAAATCAAAATCAGAAACAAAATAAATCATTGACATTATCTGCTGGTTCAAGATTACAAACCATATGAAATCAATCAATTAAATGTTTAGTTTCTTTGGGACCCTGCCATTTCTGCCCAAATTGGCAGTTTTTTTAATCCATCAATTCATTGAATTGATGGCTAATTGTGATCGAGAGCGGCGTGTTTTAAATATTCGTCTCTTATTTGCGAAACTAGTCGGCCGTTTATGTCCGTTTTTTCCCCAAAATTTCGGCAAATTGTGCTGGGAGGTAGTTTGGGCTTATTCGCCGTAGGACTATTCTTTTTTATGGCGCCTTTTCGTGCCGGAGCGAAGCCCGTATTTTGAAGGGGTTCACCATTACTAATTTCCTCTTTGTTTAAATATAGACACCTAACACCTTTTTTGCCTCACTACACGACAATTAAACAATAAGTACAACCTAATACTGTTTTCGTTAAGCTTACTCTCCGAAAGTCGTAAAAATAGCTAACAGCCGGATTTGATAGAAAACAGACAAGAAACAAGAAGTTTAGTGTCGAAGTTCGAGAAGAAGGAAAATGTGTTAGTTCAAATGCTGCAGACATCTTGGGGCTCGGCGAAACGGGCAGGGAGGGAGGAATGTGAAAGAAAAAAAAAACGGGGAAAATTAAGGGGGAAGAAAGATGTAATCGCAACAAAGGGTAGAAGAGCAGGGTGGGTGGTAAGATGGAAGAAAGGTGTGAAGGGGAAGGAGGGAAGCGGGAATCAACCGAGCGCGCGCCGAGGGGGGGGGGGAGTAAGGGGGACTCGGAAGGAGAGAGGGAGGGGTAGGAGGGGGGGGAAGGAGAGGAGAGGGTACGGATTTATTGGGGAAGAACGATGAAAGAAGGGAGTGGTGAAAGAGAAGGACGTAAGAAGAAATAAATGAGGGGAATGGGGAGGGTGGGGGAGAAGGGAGAAGGGAAGGGGGAGAGGGGTATAAAGATTGAAGAGAGGAAAAGAGTAGAGAAGGGGAAGAAGGGAATGGTTACGAAAGTCAAGGAGGGGGGGGGAATGAAGGAAGCGGTGGAAAAGAAGGAGGGGAGGGGAGAGAATTTTTTTTATCTGCGTTCTGTGCAAACGAATGTGAGGGAGAGAGAAATAGATAAGGAGAAAGAAAAAAAAGACTAAAAAGTATAGGGGAAGAAGAGAAGGCGCGGTAGTAGAGGGGGGTTAAAAGGGAAAAGAGCAGAAATGATAGGCGATAAAGGAAGGAAGGTAGGGGGCGGAGGAGGGGAGGGGAAGATAGAGAATGGAATGTGAGGAAGAAGGGTATAAATGAAAGGAGGAAGGTAAAGAAGAAGGGTTAGAGAAATGAGGAGAAAAGGGAGGATGTAATGGGAGGAAGAAGGGGGGGTGTTTTGGGGATAAGGAGTGGGTGTGGGTAGAGGAAAAGAGATGAAGAGGTGGAAATCGATGGAGGAGGGTCGAAGAGGGGGGGTACAGGTTAAATCTCCTTAGCCCAAGAAGGCAATAAGAGGTTAGTTTCGGTAGGGAGACCAGAAAAAGATGGAGGGGGGGGGAGGGAGGGAACATAACGGGAGAGTGGGGGGGGGGGTTGAGATGTGATATACGCGGGAGACAGAAATGACTGGATACGGAGGGAGAGAGGGGAAGGGAAGGGAGAGTAAGAAGAGGGGGATTATGTGAAGCAGCGGGTAGAGGAGGGGATGGGAAGCGGGGGGTGCGGGGCAGAGAGGGGCTATGCGGTGATTGGGAGAGGTGGTAAGGCGAGGTTAAGGGCGGGCTGGGATCGGAGAAGAAAGTCAGCAGCGAGAGAGAGAGGTGGTGGGGCTAGTCAGCGGACATAATAAAGAAGGTAAAGGCCCCCTGCCACGAGGGATTATAAATCGCGCGGAAGAAGATACGGTTGGGAGGGTAGGAGAGGGGATATGGAAGGAAGAGAGAGCGGGGAGCGGCTGGTGAGGGGATGAAAGTACTATAAGATTGTTTAGCGTGAAGTTATTCGGAGTAGGGTCGGCTGATAGGGCGGGTCAACCGGCGCCGATGGGTGGGAGAAAGATGTGATCTGTGATACGGTGCTGTGGGGGAGAAAGAAGTGTGAAGAGTGGAGGCGAGGGGAAGAAATTATGGGCAGAGCTGAGAGGAAATAGGAGGGGTGGAATGTTGGTATTGCGTCTGGGAGGAAGGGAGAGGGTGTGAGTTACAGGTGTGCAGGGTTTATCACCTGCCAGTGTCGGGTAGTTTCACAGAGGCACCACATTGATTTATTCGTCAAGGCAGGTGAGAAGGGCACGGGAGCAAGATGGTGGTGAGTGGAGCGGAAACAAGGGAGGTAGGGAGAAAGGAGGAGTAGAAAGAAATGTTTGCCGTGTCGACGATAGTGGGAAGGGATGGACCTGAGAAGAGTACGGAGAAGAAGGTATGGGGAATGAAGATGACGGCAGGGCGGAGGCCCAAGCTCTTCTCTTCTTCTCTTCAGGGGACAAGAGGAATGCTCCAGAGAATAAGGGGGACAATGCAAAACACGAGAGAAGGAAGCCGGTCGGACGGGCTGTGTGATGTAGGTTAAAATTTTATAGAGGTTACAGAAGGACGTAGAGTATTAGCTTGGTAGAGAGAAGAAAGGAATAGTCAAGGGGTGCAGGGTTGCATGAGTGGAGAAGGAGAGTAACTGAAGGGAAGGGAGGGAAGGGTGAAAGCTGAGTAGAAGCCACTTATTCAGAGATAAAGAGAGGAGGAAGAGGTACTTCAGTTATTTTCATACCTCGTGTTTATTTTGCAAACCAAGTCCTAAATATTTCAGCAAAGTATAATTTTGCCTACTTTAAGTAAAGCAAAACTCAAAAATATTAGTCCGTACCTTATCAAATTGGGTATCGAGGGTGGTTATCGTTCGAAGGGACTTACAAGGATTTCGGAAGAGTGGGGGAAAAGAGGATTCCGGCAGCGGTGTCCCTTACGCAAGGTTGGAGGTAATTGATGAAATTAGAGCGGGAAAGCCAAGCAATCCTCTCAGGGTGTACGCGTTTCTCGGGGTATAGAGGGAGTGAGGGGGGGGGTGGAGGGACGAGGGAGGGCGTTAGTACCAGGGGTCGGATAAGGAGGGTGGTGTATGAGGAACGCGGATGGAGCGGCGAGGTAAAGTTTTTATGTGTGCCGTATAAAGGGTTAGGGTGCAGTAGCGGAGTTGGATCAGGGGAGTTTTTTGGTTTCGGAGGATCATCCGTAAGTGAGTTGTAGCGAGTTTTGTTATTTTTTTATTTATGTGTAGTAAGTATGGTGTCCTCGCTTCCCCGTTTATTCGTGCCTTTTTGTCGTTCTGGCCTCTTGGTTTCTTTTTGTCGGTCTTTTCCGCCATCCCCCTTTGTGTGTCTTGTGGCGCTGAGCAACCTTATCTGGTTGTCATTCTTAAGTTTCTGGTTGCTGCCTACACTGGCCCTTGCTGCAACAATGTATACCTATACCCAGCGGGCTGTTTCCTCTAAACTATGTAAACACGACTTGCGCGTTTTTAAAGGCACCTGAACTGTTTCAAACCCGTTCCTGGAATTATAAGTGGTCCCTTGAAAGTTGAAGCACTTTAAAAATTAGGTTTTCTAGATATAAATATTCTATCCTATATTATGTAAACAAAAGTGAAACGTTTGAAACCATTTCTGTAATTTATAAGTTGTCCTTGAAAGTTGAAGGTACTTTTAATAATTAAGGTTGTCTAGATATAAATATTCGATCCTATAAATATGATAAAGCAAAATAGGGGTATTCACTTGCGACAGCTTTGGCATACTTCGGAATATTTTAATAACGCTTACAACTGGGATACTATATTCTATACTATTGCGAGTTGGGACGAAAAACACACGCTTGCCTTACTTTGGACGGGTTTTAGATATTGTGTCGACGGTGCTTCACTCAGGATTGGCCTCATTCTACTTTTTACCTTTAATATCCCGCTTCGTTGAAAGCGGAAATGTTGAAATAAGTTGGCGGTAAGCATATCAATACGAATGAAATCTTTGGGAACACATCTCCAGTAATTAATTAGCATTTTTACTAGGAATATCCTAAAAAGTTTCAAGAACAGATTCAGCCGAAATTTGTCATTAATCCTCTATTTTTTGATATAGGATATTCCCTCAGAAGTGGCCATGAAACATGCGAAATTAAATAGAGAATTTAAAATAAAACCTTAAACCCTCAATTTGCTCTGCGTAACCGTAATGTCATGACCCTCTGGTATCCTTATTATGTTGGCACCAAGCGTCAATGTATTGCTGTAAAAAGATGCATATACGATTGGTTATCTAAGCTTGCTGCATACAGATCATTGCAAGGCATTGCCGTAGGAACAACTGGTAGTTTAATGTAAACTGTTTAGTGTAACATTTGCCGATTACCTTCACACGCAGTCAAAAGACCCACTGGACCCAAGTCTCATTTGAGTATATATAGGTGGCCCTCTAATTACCCTATATGGCCTTTGACCCATTTGTCAATCTACAAATAAAACCGGTCTGAACAAAATGCTATGACAAACTAAGGAACCCTGGTCCAGGACGCTTATACTGATAATGCGCATAATGACCTATGATGACCCTTGCCCTTTTGACCACTAATGGCCCTATGTGACCTTTGACCCCATTTGTCAAAATCTATTTACTAAAAGAAATCAACTTTGTGGGCTTGTGTTTTTGTCCGGATATGTGTTTCATCACCGTCCTTTTCCATACGGATATGAATTTGGTGTGGTGGTAGAGCTCCGACGTACATGTTTTGTTGTCACGATTTGGAGGGGTCATTTTTGGGGGGTCAAAGTGCATCCAGGGGTCGTTATCAGTTAACCTGGCCGTGCTTTGACGTATGGATTATGATTTTTGTATGGTGGTAGAGTTTCGCCGTCAGTTTTATGGGCAATTTTCGAGGTCATGTTGGGGTCAAAGGTCATTCAGGGGTCATTGAAATGATGGTGTGTTGAGAAATAAAAGTATACACAGAAAATAAGTAACCATTCTTAGGCAAAAGATAATATAGTCCTTTGGTTTCTGACATGTTTTTCTTCTGCCCGACTTTCCCGATGTAACCAGCACAGCAATATTTTACATTTACCCGTTAACTGCTAAGCTATGCTGTGTCTTAAAGTGTTAGACATTACTCCAGTGGTGCAATAATAAGGGCCGACAGATAATGAACCTGTTGTGATTTGTCTGTTTTGCCGTTTTGAAGATTGCTCCATCATTTGCTATTATTGCAAAAGTGTTAGGTTTATAATTATTTTAGTGCCTGGTTGTGGACTTTTGTTTCCCACTGACAGTCCCTGAACGTTGTCTTCCAGACGGCGGAGCCCTGTCACTTTTTTTCGGGAAGCTTTATTTTTAAATCTCTATCTTCATGGTGTCATGTTTCTATGTTTGTAGATGGCTCCCGTTTTCAAGTTAGGAGGAGCCTTTAAAGTTGACTTTTACTTCGACTTTTCATTTCAATATTTTTTTTTTAAGCTCCAACTAGGTAACTTAGTTTCCTACTGACGTTTTTTTCCTTAAATGGGTGCTGTCATACGGCGGAGCCTGTCAATTTTTTTTTCGTGACAGCTTTATTTTAAAGAGCTCCGATCTCATGATGCATTTCATAACTATGTAGGTGGCTACGTTTTCAAGTTACGAACCGTTAAAGTTGACTTTACGTTCAACAAACCTTTTTCATGTCATTCTTTAAAAAAATCCAAATGCACGAAGTCTACTGACATTCCTTAATGTGGAAGCTTCAAATTGATCTTTAAGACATATCCATTGGCTGTATCCCTCGTGAGGAGGTAGTACACTGAATGCTCGCTATTTTTTTTATCTCCCTGATTCTACTAATCAAAATCTTCCGATTCCAAGATCAAATCTCCCTGATTCCAAATCTCAATGTTGCATATCTGCAAAGGTCATCCAGGGGTTCGTTATCGGGTAACATGGCAGTGCTTTGACGTATGGATATAGTTTTGGTGGGGTGGTAGAGTTTCGCCCTACAAGTTTTTTGGTCATTTTTCCAGGGGTCCATTTTGGGTCAGAAGTCATCCAGGGGTCGTTATCCGGTACGTGGCTGTGCTTTACGTATGGATATGAGTTTTGGTATGGTGGGGAGAGTTTCGCCATACGAGTTTTGTGGTCTGTTTTCGAGGGGTCATTTTGGGGTCAAAGGTCAGTAAGGGTCGTTATCCCGGGTAACTTGGCCGTGCTTGGACGTATGTATATGAGGTTTGATATGGTGGTAGAGTTTTGTTGCCTAACCGCTTTTGTGGTCACATTTTCGAGGGGTCCATTTTGGGGTCAGAAGTCATGTAGGGGTCATGTATCGGGTACTTGGCTGTGTTTTCATACCCTGCTTTGACGTATGGAGGGAACACCCAGGGTGCTATTAGGTCGAATACCGTACCTTGGTTTCTGTTCTGAAAATATGCCAGTATACTAATCTAACGGGTATCTCGCTAACGTAGACCCACGCGCATCGCGGCTCCAACTAGTATATAAATTTCCTGCCATAATTGTACAGTGACCACCAACAATGCTCAAGAACTTGTAGGACTCATATAGTTAGTACAGTTGGACCTCTAATGACCTAAATGACCTTTGCCCCCGTTCAAACCGTTGCACATCGATATATTTATACCGGGGTTCTGTCACTGTGTCTGTCTGACTGCCTTGTTCCTCTGAGCTGAGGATTGCGACGTTCCTGCAACGTGGTGGGTGGTTGGGTTCCCCTTGACCTTACGAAAACCGAGTCTGTATTGGTTTAGTGGATCAAGGTCATATGGGTCATCAAAGTCAAAGGAGCGCCAAGGGTAAACTTTGGTATATTCATGCGGAACTTGGGGGCGGGGGGTCGATTTGTTTGATGATGAAAATTAGAAGGTCATGGCAAGGCAATCAGGGGTCATTCAAGGTCAAGGAACCGCAAAACCCGAGGTCAGTCAAGCCAGGTGATAGGTCAAAACAAAGGTGATAGCCAAATCCATGGATCGCCTAGTAAATATATTAAAGAAACCAACCGGGTCCAGAACTCTTATGTATGTACAGAATGACCTCTTATGCCCATATGCCCTTTTGACCCACAATGACCCTACGTTCCTTTTACCCAAAATAATGCTAACATTCTTCCAAGTTAAGTTGTATAAGCCACCAAACTTGCTCAAGAAGATAACCACTGGCCAAAACCCGTGGGCTATATGCCAATTCACCTGTTGACCCTACAAGAACCTTTGAGACCCCACAACTACGACATTCCCTAACCAGCCCCATTGATGGATTACTGCATCATTGGTGCTATCTCGTATCAGTGAAATCGTTTTATTTTGTGATCGCCAAAATAAGACGCTATATCAAACACGTGTAAATAAATGCGATTTTAAAATACGACAGTATGGAAAACACGGATTTGATGATTTTGAGGAAAATGTCAAGCAAATCAGTAATTATAAAATAATTAATTAGGCATCCTCACATTTTGAAAACTTTGTGGATGGAAAGAACTCGATGAACTAAGAAGTAGGCGGAATTCGCAAAAAACCTCAAAAAAAAACAAATTTTTTTTTCTTTTTGGTGACCATACGACAAGCAATATGTGATGCGGGACGACGATTTGATCGATGTTCTGCTAAGTGGGAAATAGTTAACAGCTATTTTGCGTAAGTGGTTCAAATGTCGGCCTGATGGGAAAAGGTGGATGAAAAGTGGAAGGGGACTAAGGGCCTCGGGACTTTTTTTTGAATCTGAGATGTGCATTGAGGCTACTCTGTACATTTTGTTGAAACATGACATTTTTTTTCCTCCCTGAATTTAGTTAAAGGTGCATTTGTGTCCTAGCACATTTATTTGTTGTATGATTATTATTACTTATCCTCAAGAAAAGGTTACTTCAGAATTTGTTGATTCTGATGTTGCAATTTGATGGTAGGAGCAAATTAGTTGTGCGCACTGTGCCACATAGGCCACCGTGTTGTCATTTCTGTCCTTTACGGACATGAAATGCAAATTATGAACTTCTTCAAGAGCAGATCAAATTTGCATGTACGATTAGGCACAACATGCTATACTTGGAGCAAAAGTTCAGATGTATAAAATCTCACTTTCTGTGAGGTAAATCTGGAGGGCGGAGGCTGTGGATCAAGGAAGAAATTTACCCTTTAAATATTTTAGTAAAAAAAGTAAAATAAATTAATAAGATTTTTTATGGTCAAAAGTAGGGAGGGGGACTGTAGTTGGAGAGGGTCCTTGTGCTACAGGAGGGAAACATATCTATTGACAGCAGTAAAGCCACTTTAGCAATTTGTTCAAATGTAGACAAATCGCTCCACCTATTTTTCATCAAAGTCCATTCTAGTCAGAATAAGTAGTATGACCAGAGCTATTGTTATGGCAATGTGTTGACTCTATCTATCTATCTCCTGTCTTTCTGTCTGTCTGTCTGGATGTTCCTTTTAACACTTGCCATATGCATCTTGTTGCCAAACGCTTGGCAGATTGCAGCGAAAATCGGTCAGAATAATCATTGAACCAAGGCCCATGGGGAGGTGTTTACAGCTTTGGGTCAAAGGTCCCGTGGGCCGATTAAAGGGGCATCTTTAAAAAATCTATAATCCTTCTTGTGCCTACCAATCAATTGTTATACTAACTAGACTTGGTTAGAAGAACCACTGACCCAAGGTCCATATGGGGTGTTCACCGATTTGGGTCCCCGGTCTGGGGCGCGTACAGGTAACAAAGGCATTCCTGGAAAATTATAATAAAAAAAACAAAATTCTTCTTGTGCCACAAGTCACTTGTTATAATAACTAGACTTGGTTAGAAGAACTGCTGACCAACAGGTCCATATTAGACTGAATCTTCTGTCGTTCAACATATACGCAACGGACCATGCGAGGGTGCTATGGTGACGACTGAAAAAATACGTTTCGAATAGGGAGCGCTCTGTGGCTCTGAAGAAGTCACCACTTTTTACTGCGTATCACTGTTGCGCTCGCGTCTTAACAGACGTTGCGCGCATTAATTAGCAGGAACTTTACGCTATCAATGAGTTGGATGAAAGTTTTTGTTTTGTGAAAGTTCAGTTTACATGGGGTTTGTCGTTTTGTGTTTTTTGTTGTTTTTTCGAGACAGTATTGAATGTTTACATTCCATCTTGTTCTCTGATCTCTGATAGTCGGTTTTATTTATTTGATAATTAAATTTTATTTCTGTGTTCATGTGTGGTGTGTATGTGTTCATTTACTTTATATTTTAAACTTATTTAGTTTTTTTAGTTTTTATCAAGTTATATCAGTTGGTTATTGAGTTATTTTATTATTGATATTTAATTATTAGATTATCGATGCAGTTATTTATACAGGTATTATTTTATGCAGATATTATTGTAGTATTAGTTATTTATTTTTTAATAGTTAGTGAGATAGTTGTAGAGTTAATCAGTAGTTTTCTCTTTTTTACGATTTTGCATGTGATTTGATTGGTGTTTAAGAGTAAATAAATTTAATGCAGAAATAAAAACGAACAGGCTCAAAAACTTGTAGTAAAAATCACTTCTTGGGGGGGTAATTTTTTTGGAGGGGACCGTTCGCGTTCCCTCTCCCCCCTCCCATACGGGTCTGACAAACACCCCAAACAACAAAACATCTGGTGCCCTAAAAATATGACATGTTTTTAGTGATGTTTTGAGAATTTCACTTTCCATACTATAGTCTTTTTGCCACTTCTCCAAGTTACATAATTGATAAATGGGTTGGATTAGGCCGAGAAACAAAGAACGTCTTCTGAGCTCCGAGGGCCGCTCGCCCATATATAGGTGTAAACATTCACAGTTTACCCACATTTCTTTTTAAAGCTGAAGTCTTAGTTTTCAAGGATGATGTATACATTTTTTTACGGATCAAGAAAAAAAACCCAATTATTTCTGGCAGAGTATATCGAATTTGCACTTAAGAGTCTACAGGCACACATAAAATCTCAACTTTGTGAGTCGGGAGAAGAGGCTGTATGTCACGAAATGCCCCTTTAAAGGTATATACCTTCGTCCCTGGACCTCAGATTTTTACCAGAGGTAATCAACATTTTGTTGTCAGCCCCCGCTACTATTTTCCTTCTTCCCCCTGGCCCTGTCCAGGCTTCGGGCCCGCCCTCTTTTCGGTTTGGCCGTTATGCGCCTTTCGCCACACTTGTTGCGCGTGGTCCAGGCACTCCCTACCTTCTTTCCCCCTTTACCCCGAGTTACCCAGCTGCTTCCTCGCTCTTCTCTAACCCTTGTGCTCCAAATTCCTTCAAATCATGTCCATGCAAAAATATAACAAAAATGTATTTACAAAAATGAAACAATTTTGAAGGTGTGAACAAAAGACAATGTACTTGTTAAAAGATAATTTGACTCAATTTAGGCATTTTGAGATTATACTTTAAAATAAATGTAAGTAATTAAGGGATTTAAAAGGACCTGTTTTGAAGTAGCACAATTGCATGATAAAATAATTTGAAATTCCCTGTATCACTCTACTCCATTTCCCTGTGAAAAAGTAATATTTTCCATTGATGAAAATTTCTTACTGCAAAAATTAAATTTCCTTTTCATAATATCATACCCGAAGTTAATGTCTTACAATATTGACATGTACAGGCCACTGAACTTTGCCTCAGATATTGAGACAAAATAGTTCACACATGTAAACCAATATCTCATCTCCTAGATTGACACTATGAGTTACAATAAGCTCATCTACCAAAGACACAGTTCAATGGGTTGTACTTGTACATACATTGAAATGAACTGACCTTGTGTAATCTGGGTATCATATATCATACCCAAAAACCAGGGGGTGTATTTTCTAAATACATTGGTGAATGAAAGCTACTGAACTGTGCCAAGGGAATTGAGATTTTACTAGCTCATAGTGTGACTTAAGATTGTCCACCATGCACACCAAGAATGAGCAACTCACGCACTGTAGTGCTCTCTTGAGACGTGAGGATGACTTAAGCCAGCGCATAAAGCCACATGTAATATACTGGCTATAATTTGTCATCGTTTGCAAAATTATCATTATGGAGTAAGGTGGTGATGGTAGTGGCTTTTGTGTAAGATGAATGGCGTTTTTGTCTGCGATGTGATAGTAACGCTTAATGGGACTTGAGAATAGATGTTTGCAAGTGTGAAACTGATAGTATCAGTCTTGAATGAGACACAGTGAAATCAATTTGCTATTGGAGAAGTCTGAGATTTTTCCTTTCAAAGGGAAAGTGGAGAAAAAATGCACAGTGGGGTTCAACAAAGGAGCTCATTTCCTAGGTTTTAGAAGTCATATCAATTTTAAAGAGTATTCTAACAATATTTATTTTAAAAGCCGGTGGGAAAAGAAGAAATCAACACAAAAAACTAAGAAAATGCTAATGAATCTAGCTAATTAAAGCATGACTATTACACACAGGTGCTGTGAAAATACAAAAGTGACTTTTCCGATAGGAGAAACAGCACCAAGAAAAGTTGATTAATTTTTTTAGAGAATAATTTGAGAACAATGTATTATTGATTATCTCTGGGAAGCAAGATCATGACAAGATGGATGCATTTAGCCCAGGGGATTTTCTGTCAATCATTATTGGTATCACACCGCCATGGTTAGGTGTGTTGCTGGGGATCAGCCTTCGATTGAAATTCCTCCTGCAAATTATTTCTCTGTGTATCCGTTAGTCCTAAAAATCACCTTGGGTGGTTTAATTATTATAGACAATTGCACAGAGAAGCTTTGGTTTGTTGTATGGAGTGAATGAGTTGTGTTTGGAATGGTTTGAGATTTTCTTGAGAATTTCTTTGCCATGTTAGCATTTTCAACTACAGCTTTGAACCAATATTTAGAGAATGTATTAAAAAGAGAGAAGGAAGAGAAGGTTTCTGTTAAAAAAAAAAAAAAAAAAAAAAATAATTTGTCATCGTTTGCAAAATTATCATTATGGAGTAAGGTGGTGATGGTAGTGGCTTTTGTGTAAGATGAATGGCGTTTTTGTCTGCGATGTGATAGTAACGCTTAATGGGACTTGAGAATAGATGTTTGCAAGTGTGAAACTGATAGTATCAGTCTTGAATGAGACACAGTGAAATCAATTTGCTATTGGAGAAGTCTGAGATTTTTCCTTTCAAAGGGAAAGTGGAGAAAAAATGCACAGTGGGGTTCAACAAAGGAGCTCATTTCCTAGGTTTTAGAAGTCATAAATTTAAAAAGAGTATTCTAACATAACAATATTTATTTTAAAAGCTGGTGGAAAAAGAAGAAATTAGGATAGAAAATTAAGAAAATGCTAATGAGTCTAGCTAATTAAAGGCATGATTATACAAGCAGGTGCTGGGAAAATGCAAAAGTGATCTCTCTGTTAAGAGAAACAGCACCAAGAAAATGTTGATTAATCTTTTTTAGAGAATAATTTGAGAACAATGTATTATTGATAATCTCTGGGAAGCAGGTTCATGACAAGATAGATGCATTTAGCCCAGGGGATTATCTGTCAATCATTATTGATATCACACCGCCATGGTTAGGTATGTTCCCGGGATCAGACTTCGATTGAAATTCCTCCCACAAATTATTTCCTCCTCATCCGTTAGTCCTAAAAATCACCTTGGGTGGTTTAATTATAAACAATTGCACAGAAAAGCTTTGGTTTGTTGTATGGAGTGAATGAGTTGCATTTGGAATGGTTTTTGAGATTCTCTAAAGAGAATTTTCACTGCCATGTTAACATTTTCAACTACAGTTTTGATTCAACTAACAATAATGGATTTGTGTAAACTTAATATTGGAACGTTCATGTACAAATTCAGCAACAACTTGTTGCCCTCCACATTTGATAACATGTTTGTAACAAATACCAAAAACCACACTTATTCTACAAGACATGCTTCAGACTTTCAAATACCCAATATTAAACTTGAATTTAGTGGTAAATCCATATCTTATCTAGGGGTTAAACAATGGAACAACATTCCAGCCAATGTCAAACACTCAAAAAATCTTCATTCTTTTAAGCTTAATTACAAAAAGTCACTCATTTCAAATTATAAACAAATGGAAACTGAGTCTGGGACTTGACAGGCCATTATTTGGCTTACTTTCCAGTACTCTTCCACATTATATTTCATGTATTCATTTACATTATTTATCATGTATGTAATATGTTTATACCGATGTATGATTGTGGATAGAAATAAATGTTATACTGTTATACTGTTCAATATTTAGAGAATGTTTTAAAAAGAGAGAAGGAAGATGTTTCTGTTAAAATTGACCTTCAGTGGTGTAACCAGCGGGTAGGTGGGGAAAAGACTCCCCCCCCCAACAACTAAAATGGGGACGGAGAAGCAAAAAATGGGCACGAGAAGGGGAAGGAGAGGGAGAAAGAGAAGGAAAGGGGAAAGAGAAGGTCTGGTTACCCGCCTGTTGACCTTGATCTAGAACATTCCAAATTATTTAAAACAACATTTGTAACTGGTTGGATTTTGCGAAGACCAACATGCTATTATTTTGCTTTCAGATATATTTTTGTGAGTTTTTGTAATGCACAAATTGAAAAATACTTGATTTGTGGCCCCTTATCCACCTGACATAAAAAAAATCGCATAAAAAAACCCTTTTTTATAGTCGAAATCCAACAATTGATGTTGTATGGTACACTATCTGTCATGGCCATCAATTGAGAGCAGAATTGGGTAGACAAAAATAATCCAGGGCAGATAGAATGTGGAGATGTTTTAAAGAGAATGGCATCTTGCAAAAAGGCATGAAAAATTTGATTTAGGGGAAAAAAATAGTTCCTTGATTTTTTCTGCAGCAGCTGATGCTTTTAACTAGCAGCAAATTAATATTGTCAGGGGCTGATCCAGGATTTGAAAAACGACAAAATTACCGGGGGTTGAAGGCTGAAACTTGTCCAAAATGGGCTGATTTTACAAGATTTTGCAGAATTACCGGGAGGCGCGCGCCCCCTCCACCCCCCTCCCCCTCCGCCCCCCCTCCCTAGATCCGCACCTGATTGTAATAGTTGAATACCATGTACATACCAGTACTTGGGAATAAAAAGTGGCTCCAGAATTCTAAGATTCAAAAGACATTTCAAGATTATGTCAGCAATTCCTTTATTGCTAACATTTTAAGGCTAAAAAGAGCTTATAAGTCCAGGTTTTTAGTGTGTTGGAAATAGGCTTTGTGCAGAGGTCACATGACTTTATTCATACACAATTTTCGAATCCTAGTGCAATGTGGGATTGGTATAAAGCATCTCCTGGTGACTGACATTCTAAAAAGTTATTCAACAGAAGACAAGACAGAATTGCCCTACCTAGAATTATACCCAAATTGTTTGTGGTGCAATTGTGTTTTGACAGCAGACTCCAACACCAGTGGTTTATTTTTGTTTCCAACTATAGCACATCCAAATTGGGCATAAGCAGATGGTTTAAAAGGGACTCACAGAAATCAAATACCTATTAAATTTAATCACCTTTTACAGTTTCCATCTCTTGATCTTGAAAAATGGATGGACATTTGAAACATAGATGGTGTATGCACACCTTGGTTGAACTCTAGCGGCTACTTGATTAAAAAGCGTGGGCCTGTCTGCGATTCCAAAACCAGATTGTCTAGTGGTGATGATACGCAATCCAGTCATAACAAAATATGACACTCGGGCTGTCATTTTGCCAATGAGGTTGTCATAGTTTCTAAATCAATTTTTGATATCAGTGAAGCAGATCATCTAGAAACACTGCACCAAATCCTTTAAAATTGTTATTATCGGAAATATTTTCCTATACAAGCATTAAAATTGTGTTGTGTTTAAGTAAATAAATATACTGTGAGGAAAAATTGAGAAACCCCCAATTAGGTTAACAATTGAAACAGCATCCACTTGGGCCCTCAAAAAAAAAATAAAGAAGCGTGACAAAGAAAGTGGAAAAAGTGGGGAATTTGGGAATGTCATTCCCGGGAAATTTTGCTATTTGGAGGGAAATTTTAGACCTTAAAATAAAGAAATACATAAGAATTAAAGGGAAATTTTGAAATCTTGGAGGGAAATTTTGATCATATTCCCGGGAAATTTTGCATTTTTTACTTTGTTAATGATATTTTTGTTTGAATGATTATTTTTCATTTTATAGCTAAAACAATTTGAACAAAATGCAAAAAGTCAACTAATATTTATGAGATTTGATGGTACCTCTCCATTTTAACTATTACTAAATCATTAATTTTTTTTAGATGAAAGGTAACTCCAACAAATCGAGCGACTTCTCATAATATTTTAAAATATGATAGGCAAGGCATCCCTGTTGGTGTAGGGATAGAGAGTTTTAAAATTTCAGCACAGAAAAGGTTGCTACTGAGAAGAGAATGAACTACAACTGAACCAGCTCTAGTTTTAAATGAATCACAGTAGGCATAATGCATCTTATGGGGCCCATAGCTAGCAGTGATGAGAGTGCTACATTACAGCTTATGTAACTCATGAAATTAGAGCTAAATGAACTTAACACTCAAGTATTAAGTTCATGCAAAGCTAGATGAACCAATGATGGGAGTGCTACATTACAGCTTATGTAACTCATGAAATTAGAGCTAAATGAACTTAGCATTCATGTATTAAGTTCATGCAAAGCTAGATAACCAATTGTACATGTGTGTTTAGAAAATTAAAGGTCCATGGCCCAATCACTAATAGCCTTGTTCCAAGAACTCTGGAAATCATCAGAATTGTGGTGTCTGAAGAAATCTACTATTTTTCTTGATATGATATCTTAGGCTTAAATATGTTTTGGTTTGGATGTTAAGTTTCATTCAAATTGCACCCAAGTTACCTTTGCACCGAAAGTGTTAAGTCCATGCAATGCTAGAGAAATCAACTTTATTTTTAATTCAAGCTTTAAACAACAAAAATGCTTTTATCTAGAGGTTTCACACACCTTAAAGTAGACAAAATGCATTCCCAAAACCTGGAAGATAACAAGCAAACAAACACACAAACAAAATTGACACTTGTGGGAAAAATAAATTGGTTGACAAATGTTGTTCATGGCTCTCATCTTGGAGCAACTGTCTTCCATAGATAAGGATATTACTTTCAAAGCCCAGGAATTTGAGAACAGAAAGAACTGTTCATTAAGAAAGTTACTTACAAGAAAATAGAGAACAGAAAGAACAATTCACCTAAAAATCACAAGTCATGCAGAAAGAATGGTTTGCCAACCCAAATGTTTATATAGAGAGTTACGTTCTTAGTTTACCAGTAGTGAAACAGATAGGAAGTAAGTCGGATATTGAAACAATTCTTTTGAATATAAACTTTCACTGTGATAGTGAGAGGGACCAGCTTCCAGACTGTGTAGTTTTGTCTTTCATGTATGCCGGTTGAATCAAATCTTTATATACAATTCTTATGACTTGATTTTTGTGTGTTGCACAAAACATTATCAAAACACTTACTTATGATAAGGTAGATTAAACTTGTAATCTCAACACATAAGCCTTAACATGAATTCTACCAACACAGATGAACTTTCATGGTAACTTCATAACACATGCACATGAAATATGTTTTACTCCTACCTTTTTACCTTTTGTGTATTACAAATAGGTCAACATGGAATCAACAGAATCAACATTGTATGCTAATAGTTATAACCATTCTAAGGGCACTCATACAACATTGCAATGAACACATTTCATACAATACCATACAATACCATAACCATCTGTTTTATAGGCAGATGGACCTTTCAAGTAGGGTTTGGTTGTGGTTGACCGGGTCCTTTTTTTCCTTGGAAATGACCCTAAAATGAACCCAAATCTTGTGGAAAAATTTCCACATTTTTTGACAAAACATGCACCTGATTTTACATACATACTGCATATTTAAACAAATACCAAATAATGGTCTGTCAGGCCCTTAGAACATTGTCAAGGTTTTCATCATCGCCTAATGTATACATAAAACAGCAGAAAAGAAACTCCTAAAATGATTATACAACTCTAATACTGGTATTACCGGTATTAAAGTATTACCAGGAGAAATAATTCAGTCTGTGATCCTTTTAAGAACCAGCTTATAACACATTACAAGAGCACGTTATCAAGAACCAGCAATACTTGATGTTCCCCTCACATAATCTAATAATCAAGCAAGAAGGCTATAGCATTATGCACGCTCTACTTGTGCGATTCCCTCGCTGCATACAAATCGTGACCGGCAATTCCAAATCAAACAGGTAATCAAGAGCAGTTCACACAGTGCAAAGGGCCTTTTCCCCCTCAAGGCGTATATTTACTAGCCTAATGTTCAATTTTGCAAATACGAATGGTAGTAACATTCAAGTTCAAATGATCAATGCAGTAGTATTTAAGAATCGTGTGCATTGACGTGTTACCGTCCTCTTATGTTAAAGGTCTATTTAAAGTTTTACCAAGCACAATTTCCATCCATTATGTCTAAAGTGTAGTTTTGTGTAAGTTGTCTCCTTGAATGCATATAACCCTATTTTATTACTTCCCCAAATCATCTTTTCCTCTGTTGTGTATTTAATTGTTAATGTGATGTGAAATAGACTAAGACTAACATGTTTATATGTATTGAGCTAGTTTGTATAGAACTAGTTCGTTTTCAAGTGTCATGTTATAAGTTCTTATTATATTACATGTTCATGTTTTCGAGAACTCAACCAGCGTCAGATGGTCAGAGTTCGTTATATTTTTAATGTCACATTTTTCTTGTACCATTTTAGATAATCAACATGTATTTTTATAAAATTACCTATGAATCTGTGGCTGGTATTCTGAAAGGGAGTCTACCTTTAGACCTGGGTTTAAACCAGGGTTAGTCCTACATGAGTGGACCTTTTTTCTTTTCAAAATACTTTGAAAGTTAAATGTAACGGGTGAGAAAATTCCTCTTGGATGGGCTGGAACAGTCCATCCATGAGGAATTTTCTCACCCGTTACAGCACATTTTTAGAGTATGTTGGAAGGAAAAAAGGTCCACTCATGTAGGACTAACCTTGGCTTAAACCCATGTCAAAAGTTAGTCTCCTTTTCAGAATACCAGCCTGTATGTTTTGTAGAGATGTGATTGTATGACCCCTGTTTTGTACAACATTTGGCACTGGTCATGTTTTAGTCTTGATATTATTTTTCATTTTTAATAACTGCCATTGTTCACATACCCATTTTCTTGTCCCATTTCCCCTTACACCTTGCATGTTAGGTCCCCCACTCAACTTGCCTTAATCTTGTGGTAAACGCATGTGGTGTGCAACGCTGTTCTAGTCAAATTCCATCTCGATAAATTACGACATGCCTTGGCAACCCTTTTTAGTGCGTGCATGCTCAGTTTATATGCACCCTCATCTCGCATCGTGTGTTCATCGTGTTCGAGTCGGACTACACTGTATTGTGTGTATTCATTCGTGTGACGTGTTAGTTACCCCACGACTTTACGATCCACCTGCCGCTAGCTGTGTGCACGTTCCACGCTGCTGTGTGTTCCACCTCTATACACCGCATTTAATATTTGTTTGCATGAATATCAACTTGAATGGTAAGTTCTAAATTGCTTTGTTTCCTATTTCACTTTGAATTCAATACTTAACTCTTAATAATATTTTGTAAAATGAATCATCCCCTTTTCAGTGCAATTTTTCCCTTTGTTATGTTCCTTGAATTGTAGATCTCTGTAGAACCTATATTTCAGGGGTTCTCAATTATATTAGCTTAAGGGCCAGAAAATGTCGAACACATTTGAAAGCTCCCTACTTGAGGACCAAATACACCTGAAATTCTTATTTTAACTTTATATTTTAGAGCAATTCAAGGGCCAAAAATCAATGGTTGGCGGGCCGGATTTGGCCCGCTGGCCGCCTATTGAGAACCCCTGCTATATTTGAATGGTGTCACTTTGTGCTTACTGTACCCTTGAACATCCTAACAAGTGAACTGTTAACTTTTTAATTAAAGTGGTAGTATTGTGCTTGTTCGTTCATGTACAGTGCAAAGTTTCTTCACTGTTTTGGTTTCTGACCGTTTTCATTGCAATCGTCAAATTAAATTGCACAATAAATAGTTAATATATTCAACTACACAATAATAATGTTCAGTGAGTGTGAAAAAATAAACTGATGTTCCTAGAATTGGAACTTGGTCTATTGCTTTTAAATAGACATTGGCTATACCATCTGAAATAATGTGTTATGCTAAGAGAAATGTTAGTACAAAATCTATGAGTCTTCAGATCAATTCAGTTCTAATATTTTCATATTTAAGGATCTTATGTGAAGTGAATATGATTTGGGAATCACTTCCAACTACTATAAAAGTTAAGTTTTAATTTGAAAATTGTACTGTAAACAACATGATTTTTTCTGAGCAATTGGCATGAATTTGGTATGGGCTTCCAATCTGTGAAAAGTAATTACTGCAAAATTTTAGCAATTATGTAATGGAGTAAATTTCTGAAAAATCATTGCCATAAACAGGGGAATTCATACTTGTTCACCAATGCTTTTTTGCTGCAAAATTAAGTTGTCTACTGTATAAGGTAAAATAACTTCTAAATGATAGTAAATGCCACAATGAAACTTTGCCTTTAGGAAAGCCCAGCTTGTTTGGAACACCTAAATAGTATTTTACCAACGGATTATAATCGGATCCAACAAGCATAACTTGTGTCTTAAAACTAAGTCGACCACAAGGTCAACTATTTCTATCAAAATAGTGATGAACTCTTTTTAAAGGGTCGTCTAAAACCAGGTTGACCAAATGACCTGGTGTGGAGAAACAAAGCACTGTCTAGACTATTATTGTTTCCCTATAAATGTGTCCTGTATGTGAATTCCTGTTGTAATATCATCATTGTGTTTTAGTGTTTAAAGCATGTAAAGTTTAACTTAGCATAGACACGGTCCATGTCGTAGCAGTAGTGTAGTATTTAACAGCTATTACTTACTAATGATAGAAATTAACCTAGTGTACCATTTTAGAAATGAAATAACTAACTCATGATTTTACTTCCACTTGTTCTCATCCACACTGCACCTTTTATCTGGTAACAATACCGTCAAAATAGCCATTGGGCCTGGGTGGGGTAAGTTTTAACACAGTGATGGTCTGTCTGGTGAATTTGTTGCATTTGGTGATCTTATATGCATGGAGATGTTGGTATTTGGAACATGGGGAATGATATACAGAGTCATATCCATTTTAGAGAGACCAAAAGTGTGTGTTGGGGATTGGTAATTATTGAAGATGACAATTTTTTGTCAAATCTGTGTTTGCTTGCAGGGATTTGATGGTGTTTGAGTCCAGCAAAGAACAATATATATATTGAATGGCTTTGAGTATAATACAAGAACATATTGCACGAGCTAGAAAAATATTGTACGAGTCGAAGTTGAGTACAATAAAAAAAAAAAAAAAAAAAAGTGCAGTATTTAACAGCTATTACTTACTAATGATAGAAATTAACCTAGTGTACCATTTTAGAAATGAAATAACTAACTCATGATTTTACTTCCACTTGTTTTCATCCACACTGCACCTTTTATCTGGTAACAATACTGTCATACTAGCCATTGGGCCTGGGTGGGGTAAGTTTTAACTCGGTGATGGTCTGTCTGGTGAATTTGTTGCATTTGGTGATCTTATTATATAATGCATGGAGATGTTGGTATTTGGAACATGGGGAATGGTATACAGAGTCATATCCATCTTAGGGGGATCAAAGGTGTGTGTGTGTGGGGGGGGGGGGTAGTTATCGGAGTTGACATCTTTTTCAAATTTGTGTTTGCTTGCAGGGATTTGATGGTGTTTGAGTTCAGCATTATCTATATTCAAACTTGCTGGAATTAATTCATACTACATTGATTTCCACAATATGGATAGTTTACTGTGTTAACATTTCAGGAGAAAGTAATTTGACTGACTGCTGGTTGGTGGCAGTGACCTCATTGCCACCATTTATTGTGTACTGGGCATGTACTGGGCATGCTTCTCTTCAGATGCTTAAAAATATGTGGTTAGTTTGAGGTGCTTGTTCCGATTTATGTGTATTGTGTTCACTACTTGATATGAGAGGCTGGCACTTGCACATACACCCCATCAAGTAGCGTGGGAAACAAACTCGCGGTTTTGATGGTAGACGCAATAATGCATGTTGCAAAGCCCTATTCAATACTGTGCTAATATTGATGGTTAACCACTAAAACTGTGTTTTTTTGTTTATATCTTGGGAATGAAATGGATTTGAGGGCTCAAATTTCAGGACGACAATGAGAAAAATACGGCTTTTCATCTGATATCAAAATCGATACTACTTCCAGGTAAATCGGGGGTCCCAAAGACGATCGGAACACGCACCTTTAACTCACATATCACTGCTTTCGTTGTTTTCTTCATGTTTAAAGATATTGATCTGACAGTGCAAGTTGGACTAATACCTCGGCTATATGTTGCAGTCATGAGGGAAAATACCAGCAATTTAATTTAGTTCGATAGAAAATTAAGGGCCGTATTCTCAAATGATGTTTAAAATAAACGGTGGTTAGGCCTAAACTGTGGTTAGCTAAACGCACTGTTTAAAAAACCACAGGTTAAATATGTTAACAAGTCGTTTAGCTAACCACTGTATTTAAACGCCGTAAATATCATCCACCGAACTGTAACTTATCTTCGCCTATATCAGTGCGTGTGCGTGAACAATATTTATATGTCAGACAATGCCTTCCGTAGTTGTAAATGCAATGCAGGAAGCCCAGTGTAAATTTCAAGAATGTCCCGTTACGCAAGGAGCTTTAGAATTTGTTGAATGATGGAGACAAAACCCCAGGCCTATTTAAAACCGTTTTATGTTGTTGTGCCCCACGTGCTATCATTCAATACTATAACAGATAAACACGAGCATGAAAATAGAAGCAAAGGAAAAATGAACGAGAAGAAATCAACTGAGGACTCGGAAAAGAAAAATAAGAGAAATAAAGGAGGTAACTGGTCTAACCACGAGTATCACATAGAGCTGAAAATACCAGGCATTTGATGAAAACGTGAAGTTAAACACGCCTTAAACTACCCCCGGACCAAGTCTAAGTTTAACAACGTTTTAGGCATGTTTAACGATGTTCGGCTAAAATTTAAACAGCGTTTAAAGTTAACCATGCTTTGAGAATTGCGTTTATTTTTGCGGGCGTTTAAATTGCGATTTAACCAGTGGTTAGCGTTAAACATCGTTTGAGAATACGGGCCTAAGATTTTATGTGCATTCTAAACAAATCATTTAAAAATATTAGTGGGAGTAATTGTTGTATGAGTTCATACTAAGTTGGAATATTTTTTCTTTGCTGGACCCGACTCTTTAATGGGATTCACAGAAGGCAGTGCAATTTTGTGTGTGTGTATGTGTGTGTATGTATGCATGCACATGTGTACGTGCAGATACATGCACATGTGGTTTGTGAATGTTGATGTTTATTACAATTCTGTTGCAGTTTTTGGTGGTGTTTGGCACTGTCTCAGTACCTATCAAACATTTTCACTGATTTAATTAACAATGAAGTAATTAAATCCAAAGGCATTAGAAAGATATTAGGATGATATGGTACAAGGGTTTTACTAACTTCTCAATCTGCATGCTTCTCTACATATGACTCTGTATTAACATATGGTTCCTGCATTATTCAGGTCTGGTCTTAATCTCATGGGATTTGTTAATTATGCATGTACAGTTTAAGGTAAAAAAAAAAAAAAAAAAAAATTTTTCTAGCGAGTGCAATATATTCTTGTATCATACAAAAAAAGCTATTCAATGTTATTATTATTTAAATATCAGGCTGACTCAAACCAAACCTTGCGTTGACAGCGTTGTAGTCCAACTGGTGAACGATACAGTGTTTCAATAATGCCGTTCTCACTAAAATTCCCGGATGCGATACAATAATAAAAAGAATATTGTATTGCATCCGTGGACTTTTACCAAAACTGCACAATACAAAGATTTCTTTGCACCACTCAGAAGCCTGATATAAATAATAATGTACTGTACAAGTGGAAATTTCTGCGTACAGATATTTTCGCGATTTTAGCAGTTTGGCCAAATGCGCGAGAATTTAATTTCACCGTATTGACATAAGTACAATACAAATCTATTGGAAAAGGTTATTTTCGCGAGTTTTTATTTTCGCGTTTTTATGTTCACTCGCGAAATTCGCGAAAAGAAAAGCCTCGCGAAAATTTCCACTTATACAGTACTTCATTACTTTCAGTAAGTTTGAATATTATTTCTTTGCTGGATTAATTTCTAATGGGGAATTGACTGAAGGCAGTGGTTTTGAGCTGGTATGTTTGTGTGCAATTTTGTATGTGTGTGTATGTGAGTATGTACATGCGTGTGTATGTGTGTGTATGTGTGTTGATGTTTTGTACAATTGTGTTGCAATTTTAGGTGGTGTTTGGGCCTGTCTCAGTACCTATCAAACACTTTCACTGATTTACTTAACAATGAAGTAATTAAATCCAAAGGCATTAGAAAGATATTAGGATGATATTGTACAAGGGTTTCACTAACTTCTCAATCTGCATGCTTCTCTACATATGACTCTGTATTAACATATGGTTCCTGCATTATTCAGGTCTGGTCTTAATCTCATGGGATTTGTTAATTATGCATGTACAGTTTAAGGTTCACAGGTGTTCTTATTGAGTTAAAGTTAGGATAGCTTTTTGATTGCTACTGAATAAGGTTTTTATTTTACTGTACTGTTTAATCATGTTAAGAATTTATTGTTACATTTTTTCTTTCCTAGATGATTGCATGTATTTTGTATGCATTAAACATGGGAGAGATTATGGGGTTGGTTTATTGGTATGAATCATCAACAGAAGTGCACGTAGTTGCATATTGGAAGCATTTTATTGTTTGTGTGCATGTTTCCCATTCTTAAAAAATATAGTTTGAGTAAAATTTTACATGGGGGAGAGGGAGAGAAAGGAAGAGTCTTAAAGAGGGGACTCGGGGAGAGAGAATCTAGAGAGTAAATTATATTTTTTTTAGAAAGGTAAACTAACTTGGATTTGGCACAACATCTTGTTGTGGAGGGAGTTTTATTTAAAAGTTGAATTTATTTATAGAACAATGCAGCTTTCTCTATATCTGTGAGAGTAACGTTTGTTTTGTTCATGCTATATCTGCACGTTTTACTACAACCACAAAAATGCAGAATTGTCACTCATTACACAACCTACACAACTCAGTTCATTGTGTTAAGATCAGAGAGCATGATATATGGGGTATTTACGTGTTGAACAACTTTGCCATTTATGGTAGTGTTACTACAGGTTGAATCAGTGTTGCCGTAATTTTGGTCCAAATTTAGTGGTTTTGGGCTAACAATAGGGTTTAAAATAAGTGTGGATATTTGAGATTTGAAGCGATACTTGTGGTTGCAATTTGGAAGGTAATGATTCTCTTTCATTGCTTTTGAAATGATTACTATTTTTTAGGAAATGAAATTCACAACAAAGGTTAACATCCAAAAGATGTTTATTTAGTAGAGCTTGAAAAAGATAATAGTTAGTACTCAATTGGGCCCCTTAACAGTAGACTTGGCAAAACTGTATGTTGTTGCTTAAAGGAAGGAAGCTACAGTATGTGGCACTTGTCTGCAGTGTAGTCATAAGGAAGACTGATATAACTAAGCCACATCCTGTCACACTTAGCCAGCTAAGTGTTCAAGTTATGGAAATATTAACTTAAATTTGGCCTTCAATTGTACTGCAAAGTACTACACTTTTCTGAAAAGTCACTATTTTCACCAAAATATTTCTTAAAGGCACTATCAGTGATTTGCTAAATCAGAAAATCAAAAAAATCATCAAAAATCAGATTTTTGCGTCTATGTAACAAGTATAGGTGTTCTAACATACCCTACAAGTGATACAACCAGAATCGGCCTAATAAAAACAAAATCAGATATTTTAGTCATTACTGTCCGTACGGACACTTGCTACAACACATAATTGAATGGAGATTCATATCTTTTAATACTGCTGTTTTCTTCCTTTTCTATCAGTTTTTCAGTTGGAAAAATTAACTTATGAGAATTCTACAGACTTATTCTGCACTTGTAAGGTATTCCTGCAAATTTCAAATGTTTTGACTCTTTTGGGCGGATCACTGATAGTGCATTTAATTAAATGATATTTTTTGAGTTGGTAGTACTAGCTTTTTAACCTTCTTTTTTTAATGACTAAAAGATTGTGTTCATTTAAATCTTAATTCTGCTGCTCGAGTATGGAATTGTTGATACAAACAAAATGATCCAGTGATACCCTGGAATACTGGATAAGTTTAAACCAGTGTAATAAAGCATTGTAACATACCAATACTTTTCTATACTATATTCGTATCAGTTCTTCGCAGTATGTTTTTGCAGCCAAGTTATTGATTTTCCCCCCTGACCCCCACCCAGAAAAACAAATGGGCCAAACACAAAATCTAATTTCACATAGCTATTTTGCATTGCTAACTGAGACAAACCTCTTTTTTCTTGGTCTAAAACTCTTAATCAGAAGAGTAACCCCCTGAGCACTACCACCTTTGATACAATCAAGAGAAGATATCTGTAGCTTCCCACAATGCATTGCTTCCAGTGGAGGTTTTGCACAGGAAGTCATGTGAATCATTAGAGATGAAACATTCTTAAAATGCAAGGTTGTGATCAGTATTGTCAATTTAGCCATGTTTCATCTCTAACGATTCACATCAGTACATGTACAAAAACTTGCATTGGAAGCAATGTATTGTGGGAAGCTACTGATATCTTCTCTTGTACAATCTATCTGATTGGCCCATTACATTAAAGTCATGATTACAAAGGTTTATGCGTGGGATTGAGCTTCAAAGTAGATTTGTTCCTATCGTCAATTGCTTGAGAGAATCTATCATAAAGTTCATACAAAAGGAGGTGTGATAAAATCTAGTATACCTCACACTTGAACTTGATTCTTTTGAAAGGCAAGTGTGTGATTATCACCTCAGGGACTGTCAAATATGGGGTATAAAACATAATCCATCCAATGTTTGGTTAGTTTTAGTTAGTTCATACAAAAGGAGGTGTGACAAAATCTAGTATACCTCACACTTGAACTTGATTCTTTTGAAAGGCAAGTGTGGGATTAACACCTCAGGGACTGTCAAATATGGGGTATAAAACATAATCCATCCAATGTTTGGTTAGTTTTAGCATAAGTTGTAGCAAAGCACTTTCAAGCACATATCACTTAGCAGATGTCATCCTAGACCTTGAATAGTCAATGGGTTGTATCTCCAAATGCCAGAGTTCAAAGCTAGCTAGGATTTGAAGAAGCAGCTAAGAGCACATTCACGCTGAGGAGAATGTCGTCTTTTTAAAGTGCAGTTAAAGTGGAGGCCATATAACATCAGTATTGTCAATTTAGCCATGTTTCATCTCTAACGATTCACATCAGTACCTGTACAAAAACTTGCATTGGAAGCAATGTATTGTGGGAAGCTACTGATATCTTCTCTTGTACAATCTATCTGATTGGCCCATTACAGGATACAACATGAGATAGCCCTCTGAGTAACCAATACTTCTAGAATCTCTCTGTAAATCATACAACCATTCTTATTTGTTCATTACATAATATCACCTTCCAAGTGACCAATCAAAATAGCGCTTAGATGCCAATAGATAGGTACTGGTAGGTATTGTCTAGGGGGTTAAATGTTAAAGTCATGATTACAAAGGTTTATGCGTGGGATTGAGCTTCAAAGTAGATTTGTTCCTATCGTCAATTGCTTGAGAGAATCTATCATAAAGTTCATACAAAAGGAGGTGTGACAAAATCTAGTATACCTCACACTTGAACTTGATTCTTTTGAAAGGCAAGTGAGTGATTATCACCTCAGGGACTGTCAAATATGGGGTATAAAACATAATCCATCCAATGTTTGGTTAGTTTTAGCATAAGTTGTAGCAAAGCACTTTCAAGCACGTTCCGGGGAATCCCTTGTGAAAGACATGGGGATGTTGTCACATATCACTTAGCAGATGTCATCCTAGACCTTGAATAGTCAATGGGTTGTATCTCCAAATGCCAGAGTTCAAAGCTAGCTAGGATTTGAAGAAGCAGCTAAGAGCACATTCACGCTGAGGAGAACGTCGTCTTTTTAAAGTGCAGTTAAAATTGTTTGCCGCTGTGTAACATTGAGAGGCGATTAAGTGTCGTACATGACTCAAAGTGAGGATTCATGAAGACTGATTCACAGCCTTGAGCATGTGCAGGATAAGTGGGAATTTTTGTAGTTTTTAAATGCAGTCATATTTGTCAGCTGTCATGTAGAATTTTTGTGATAAGCAGAATAGGTTTGATTCATAAGATTCATAAATAGGACTTGTATTTTTGTTTTTATATTTTAGAGCTAAAGGCCTTGAACAGATAGTACAACTAAATAAAGGTTACAGTACAGTCAGTTATGAAAGAATGATTTAGAAGAGAAAATTAACATGGGGGGGCTATGTGTAAACTTTGGGTAGAAAATTAAGTTACAATATGATTATTACAAAAAAACTGTTGTGAATGCATTAGATGTTGTTTAGTTAGGCTATGCTCTAAGGGGTCTGCATTGATTTACTTAGATGGTAGGCTTTTAGGAATTTTAGCTTTCGTATTGCATACCTAGAGTTTAGGATCAGGGTTGTATCTGTGAGAGACAGGGAGGACCCAATTTCAAAGTAAAGGAATATTTTTATACTTAAAGAGACACAAGGACATTTCCAGAAAAATGTGCCCCATTTAAAAAAAAATAAAACAGTTTTTTTTTTCTTTAGAATGCTTACTAGTGTCTTAAATCACACTTGAGATGAATTAGTTGAAAAATCCTTTTTTTTTTTGTGATAAAGAGATGATTTAGTATTTTTTGTTGCACAAAACAAAATCCAAGCATGCTTCTATATGGGGTCAATTAGGATGGCAGACAAGTCAAAACTTTTCTACTTGTTAGTCCAATAACCCTTTAAAATATTCTTGGTAGGTGTTTACAACCAATCAAGTGAACATTTAGATAAATTTCTATCCTCAAAAATCTTTTTGTGCCCCTTTAAGTATTTGTGTACTGGATGTCACTACCAAGAAACCATCGAGCATGCTACAAACCGTTGAATTCCATGAGTTCAGTGCGTAATGCCTTATATGATCCTAAACCAGGTTTCCCATGGCCCATTGCTGGTTACACGGCATATTGACAAACTCTCTCAATGACATCGTTTGTGGACCGAATTCAACTCAGTTCTCCTACACCGTGATTAGCTAGAGCTAACTCTGCAGTTTTGTATAGGATTTCCTCTCACTGCGGGCTTGTGCGTCTAGCGTAAGGTGTAGAATATTAAGTTCCATATTAAAGCTGTATTATGCCCCACATAAAACTATATCGGTACATTGCGCACCCAAATACTTGGAATAATATGTCCAGTGCACTACATTGCATTGAACTGCATTGAACTTGACAAATTTGATCAAGTTTATGGCTTATATTTTGGTAAATTCTCTTCACATAATAAGTGTCACTTTATTTTGTTTTTATTATGTACAATTTAATAATTCTAGTTCAAGCTAGTTCACATTTCAGCATATTCTTTAAAGGTGCAACAAGAGATTATGAGGCACCAAAATTTTGTCATAATGGTAATTTCATATAGATTAGACACTAAATAGACTTCTTACCTTGTATTTGGCTATAGAAATGTCTTAAAAGAAAAAAGGTGATTTTGATTTGCTTATATTTCAATGTAAAACATAGGCTGAATTTCATATTTGCTCCTATACGAAATTAGAAATTTTACAATTTTTGTACCAAAAAACATTTCTCAGCTTAATCCTTTCAGATGGGGATATTTTTGATGGAAAGCTTTACATCAGGGCAAAAATCAATGCTTTCATTTTTTTAGGGGCACCTGATATGTGAAATCTCTCATTGCACCTTTAAATATTCAACACATTCTCTTCACATCATCTTTCTCCTTCTGGTTTGCTAGTAATTCATCATTATAATTACAAAGTAGCTAGCATCTATTGGCATTGAATATTCATTATTTTGGTGGGATCCAGTTCCAAATCTATCCTCTGTGAGAAAGTTCAACAATTTGAACCACAACTCTCATTTGTTGTATAGTGGTGAAAATAATCCCCATTTTTCTCCTCTGCTAGTGGGTATATTTCCATGCCAGTGAGGGTGGGCCAACGCAAATTTTCCATCTTTGCAATTATCATTCGAGGCAATTGAAATATCTGGAGTAGGCTCGGGTTACCAGCCTGTAGTGGTGTTAATGGGAACCTGTATTCCGGAGTCCTAGCTCCAGGTGCGGAGGTCAGAGGTCAAGTTTACTATGCAAAGGAGATCAGGAAAATGTTTTGGTAGTGTCTGTAGAGTGTGGGTTGATGTGGGGCATACAGTGTTGATGCTAATGGTTATGTCAAAATTAGATTTGCAAAATTATTTCAGACCAACAAACATAGATTATAAGGAAAAGGGACTGCCCCGAGCTGTTTTCCATAATTATGTCAACCAAAATTCAATATTGTCAAAAATTATAAAATTATTAACAAAATAATTTGTTTCACCAAATTACTTCATAGTTTCATGAACAAATATTGAATTTGGTGAGTGTTCAAAATGCAAAAGCCTGAATAATTTACAAGTTTTCAAAATCTCTGAAAGTATGTCCACATATATGGAATTGACCTAATGGAGAGCACAAGAATTTTTAATTGTTACATACCAGGTACTATATTTGTATCGAATATGGTTTACCATCGCCATATTGGGTACTTTACTAGATTAAATCATCCAGGTCAAGGATTGTGTTAGAATGATACATGATGTATGTGCAAAAGACATTTACTTCCTGAGTGAGTCCCATTGAGAGGCCTGATTCCATCATTAGAATGAAGGGTTAACTCAAAATGTTAAATTTCTTTTATACTCATTATGTTTTTCTATACCCTTCAACTCCCTTTGGAGGGGACACAGTCACTATTGTAAGTCCATTGGGACCGCATGTAATCTGGGAAGTGTATTTCTAAGAAATTTGGGGAGCAGTTTGAACCAGGGAAGCTATTTTGTGGTTGTGTTAGGTTGAGTTGTATGAAAATACTACTTGAACGGTATCACATGTGAAGCACAAAAATGTGGGACTTTGGACTTGTAAAAAGTATGTAGAATTTGCATATTTCAGAAAGGGAATCAAATTCATCCGGGTCTTATTTCCTTACCATGAAAGGATTTGTTATGAGCCGCTATAAAAAACTTGTGTTTGAATGGGCACTGCTTAATCTATTACATAGGTATGGTCAGTAATGTTGGGGGGGTGAAAGGGGGAAATTGACTCCAGGCCTGCATGGGGTTTAGGGAACCTGTACAAAAAAAAAATAAATAAATAAAAATTACAGGACCCGTATCTTCAGGGATCCCCCAGGCCCACCATTTTTCTTGCCAGCCTTGGGTATGGTCCATAGTGCTAGATGGGATATTTCCAGTAGGATAAACTTTGTTTATTTAGATACTCCACAACAACTTCCTTTTGGAGTCCACTTCATCCGTAGACATGTTTTTGATTTTTGCCTCCCTGCCCCCCTTGGAGACCCAAAAGATTACTTTCTCACACTTGTCCCCAAAAGTAGTCTCTTTTACCTGTATTAGATCACCCCAAACGGGTATGATTGTATATATTTGTGATCCCTAAAGAGGTTAAAAATTCACATTTTGTAGTATCACAGAACCTGTGTAATCACTGAGCATCTGTTACCCAGCAATATAGGTCTATAGCTGCAACATTTTCCAGGTTTGCAGCTGAAGCAGACATGTTGAATCTGTCGCAACACCAATCTGATGTTTCCAGAAAGGAAGAAGCCACACAATCCAAAATTTATAATCATGGAAATATGCTGCCCTTGCATAATGTCTATCAGCTGTGCTCATAATGTAAAAGAGTCATCCGTGTTTACGCGAGCCTGATACTCTACAATGTGCACTGGCGTGAACTCCATGTTGCATTGTCAAATACCAGAGAAGTCAATATGACTTGTGTACATACATGCGTAATCATACTGGCTCAAAATCAAACTAGATGCCGAGGTGAAAGTAAACGGTTTAACCCTTTCTTCCCTGATCATGCTGATAGAAATCTATTTCTGGCTTAGGAAATTATTTCCCTTGATTTTCCAGGCAAGTACATGTCATATTACTGATTTTCCCCCCACATGATGAAAAACTAATTTCAGTACTTCCCCTCCCCAAGACAGACACCATACCCTATCACTGGTAGAGTGATTTTTCACTATATTCAAATTGAGTGCAAATGATGGACCTATAATTTCCCAGAGCTCTTTTCCAGGTTTGTACAAACAAAAGTGGTTCCAGCCCAATCTTGTTTTATTTTAACCTAAGAAGGGTATTTCCTTTTCATTCAAAACTTTTATTTTCTAAACTAAATTTCTTTCATGCTTCTTATTCACTCAATTTCCTGATGGAATAAAGGAGTTGGTTCTGTTTTCATTGTTTAATTCTAATTCTGTACTTCCGATTTGGTTTCTTTTTTTGAAATGGGAGTACAATGCTCTTCTTAAGACTTTCAAGTCTATGCCCATATTTATCCACGATGAAAAAGTGAAGTTAATTTTTTTTCTCATTTGATTTTTATTCAGTGGGCGGGGTTTAAAGCAGATGTCCTGCATAGAAAAATATTTGAACATGCTGATTTAAAGGTCCATGGCCCGATCGCTAATAGCCTCGTCCCCAGAAACCCCAGATTTTACCGTAAGTGGTCAACATTTTGGTATCAGAAGAAAGTCACTATTTTTCTCATTTATCCTGTGAAATCTTGGAGCCAAAGGATGTGTGGTTGGGGAGTTATGAGCGAAAATGTGCCCCATTTTGGTCGACCAATATTAATTTTACACAGTACTCTATGGGGCTTACAAAATCATGTTTTTAGCTCTCGCATTAAATCATTGAAATATCGGTGTGAAAATTTACAGATGGGGTTTTGGAGTCAAAGGCCAATCTGTTAAGATGAAAACTTCATATCCTTAAATCGGGCCATCCCCCATACTACAATCACTTCCATTCTTTGAAAAAAAAATGATTTTACATTGTGTTAAACTTCAAGAAAATTGATAATAATTAGGCTTGTGATGGCTGTGACATCATTGCCACCCTTGTTGTGCATCTGGCAATGCTCCTTGGCAGACTAGTATGTATATATACTACTAGTCTGCCAAGTAGCACTAGTAATTGTAGAATGAAAGTACCCCTTTTGGGGAGGTGAAAGTACCCCATTTGAGGAGCAAAAGTAGTTAAAGGGGGATGGCCCGATTTAAAGATATGAAGTTTTCATCTTGATAGATTGGCCTTCACTCCAAAATCCCATCTGTAAAGTTTCGCGCCAATATTTCAATCCGTTTTGATGTGAGAGCTAAAAACGTGATTTTGTAAGCCCCATAGAGTACTGTGTAAAATTAATATTGGTTGACCAAAATAGGGCACATTTTCGCTTATAACTTCCAAACCAAATATCCATTGGCTCTAAGATTTCACAGGGTAAATGAGAAATGAGAAAAATAGTAGCTTTCTTCTGATACCGAAATGTTGACCACGAACCGGTAAAATCTGGGGCTTCTGGGGACGAGGCTATTAGCGATCGGGCCATGGACCTTTAAAAGTAAACCCATAGTTGGTGAAATTAATGCGAAACAGGTCAACCTGGCCTCTAATTTTGGTATGCATACCTACCCACTCAATGAGACCATCTAGTTCAGTGGAAATCAATAGTCTTATGGAATAAAGCTCATACACACTAACTGCTTATTGCAACTATTTGAAACAACCCTAGAAACAGTTCAACAAGTGAAATTAACTCTCCTTGGGACCAAAAGTAGTCCAAAGACACTTTTCACCTTAAGTGTTTCATTGATACTACAAAATCTTGAAACTGGGCTGCAAAGTCATGTGTAAACTAAAAGATGATGTAAAACACAGTGCTTATACTCATGAGCCTGAGAACAAGAGAGGAAGGTAGATGTGATCAGATGTGATCGTCGTACCCATTGTGGGACTTATTGAGTAGTTTCGATACCCTCTTCAAATAGAACTTTCAAAGTCAAGTGCAATTTTGATAACCTTTTTGGAGTTTCGCTTGCCTGGCTTTATGCATATATGCAGTACCTAGTAATATAGGCCCTATGCTAAACATCCCCGTGGGGAAACTTCATGGGCATGACTGTAGGCAGTGTTTTCATATGGAGTATAATTTTACGATCAGAAGGCCATTAAATTGCCCTCCACATGTGCATGTCTGGAAAAGTCAATGGAGGGGGTGGGATAGTTTAATAAGATCCACCAAACTCCCACCCCATGACCCCACTTAGATCACAATTCCAAGAGACAAAACAGCCATGGGGGGAGGGGGAATTAGCACATGCCAACCTAACAGCAACATTGAATTCAAATCATCATCAAGATTGGCGGATCCAGGGGGTGTTTTTTGGGCGCACGCCCCCCGGTAATTTGGCCAAAATCTTGTAAAATCAGCCAATTTTTTACCATGACTACCTTCCAGCCCCTGATCAACATCCGTCGTAACCCAAGTGCTAGTGTTTTCAAAGACTTAACAGTAGGATGGTACTTTTACACATCAGAAAAAGACTTGACTAAACGCTTTATCTGGTCACAAATATTTAAATCTAAATGACTGTTACTGAAGTAGATTTTGAAGTCAATAATTTATTCCAAAATTATCATGATATTATTGAACAAAGGCTTAAGAGGTGATTTTGTAACATCACTGGGACCGAGGCTGCCCTAGAAAATTAATTCCATAAATTACTGTTTGGAAATCCCAAATGCCCAAATCAAGCAGGTTGTGCCCCCCCACTGAATTTTAACCAAAGGAGTACTACCTCCTAATTTGTCAAATTGTAACTTACCTGATTATTTGCGCCAATCAGAAACATGGTAAGAATGGCGGTAGGGCAAAAGAGGACTAGACCTTAAATATTCAAAAGCTGCATTTTGATTGGTTATTGAAATGAAATATATGATGTAATTAGCCAATCAGAAATGCTCTTTGAGAAGCAGGTAGAGCTCAGGCGGTTAAGATGCTGTCATAAACCTAATTCACTGTGTTGAAGGGTATGTGATGTGACATCAGAGGCAATTATTGACTCTGTAGTTATCCCTATCGGCCATCCTACAACATGAGGGTACTTGAGTTCATCCCTCTCAGTTAACTCTGGGTATTAGGTCAGTTACTTGCTCTAGGGCCAGTCGGGTCCTAGATATCTTAAATACTGCAGAGGGATCGTTATCTTTATTACATCGGTATTAGCTTCTTAAGTAAACTTGCATTGTTTTCATGGTATCGGCGTATGCTGCGGTGTAAGTTGCGTCTTATGGAGTTCATTATTTTGCAAATCATTTGCAGTTTGCTAATTGGTGTAAAAGTTAAATGGAGAGGACAGCTAATCAATACTTCCTCTGAAGAGGATGGTTGTGTTTTGAAATGGTTTTTCGTTGATCTTGCAAGCCCATTGCAATCATTTGGCAAGTGACTGATAGTGATAAGTTGTTTTTAACATATTATTTGAATTGGTTTAATTTATTAGTAAATGAAAATTCAACATTTCCTTGGCCCTAAAGAAATCATAGTGGGCAATCTGTCTTCAGAAAAGAACACGGGTTAATTCCTGCTTGCGAGTGGAAAATTGATCCTTAATTCTGTACAAGATATCAAAATGAGTTTACAAGTCATTATGTACCTGTCAAGGATTGTTTGTATAGATCTTAGCGATAAGGAGATCGGTAAACACGCTACTACTATAACAAGCTTCTATAAAATACAGGCTGTTAAAATGCCAACTTCGCTGAAAAATCAAAACCTTTGAAATACCTGTATGGTGTACCTATCGACCTGCTGGAAAGGAAGGTTTAAAAAACGGAAGATGTTAGAAAGAAGGAAATTCCCATATTGTGATATGTATAAGTCGGAAGCGGTTGACATAACACTCACTATGAGTTACAATATGCTCATCCACCAAGAACAAAGTTCAGTGAGTTGTACTTGTACATACATTGACATGAAATGACCTTGTGTGATCTGGGTACTATATATCATACCCCAAAACCAGGGGGTGTATTTTCTAAATACACTGGTGAATGGAAGCTACTGAACTGTGCCAAGGGAATTGAGATATTACTAGCTCATAGTGACTGTGCATTTGCCTCCTGGCCCATGGCTCCTCTAACAGCTCTTCAGTGTACCCATTATCTAATTGTCAAGTAGTTTATGATTTCTATGAAATATGTCACATGATTATCATGGGGCACGCTGAGTTTGTTAAATGTCAGTTCATGCCAGACACAGTCTATGAAGAAAATAATGCACCCGAAGTGACAGACTGCTTACACGGTTTCAGTTAGTGTGATTTGCTTTTTTGATGGGCTTTGACTTCCTATTGCGGCACTGTTAATATGCTGTATGAGGCTTGAAATGTGATGGAACAGTATTAGGAAGACTAAATATACTAGAATATAGCTGATGTAGGAAAAGATGACAATTATTTTGAGGAAAAAGCTGGAAAAGGTTAGCAGCATGTTAGGTATAAGCAGCTTGCAGTTTTTCTACATTTAATTTTTACACAATTTGTAAAAAAGTAGAATATGCACACAGATCTGAAAGAGTGTTGTTTATGACTTGCACTTAATGGGGCAGATAACACAGTGATCTTAATCTGCAAAATATGTAAACATTCACTTTTTAAACTAAAGATTTTATTAAATTTTTTATAATTGATATAATGATGAATTTCATATTAGCAAACCCCAAAAAAGATTGAAGTTGTGAAATACTTTGAAAATTAGCCATTTGCACAATATACAGGAAACAATTGAGATGGAAAGTTGATAACTTGATCCCTCTCTTTAAAATTAAGGCTATACTGCACCCTTCCCTGATTAGCACCCATGTGAATCTGATCAGATTTTCTTCAAAGTCAATGAATGCACGTGTAAAATATGCCACTTATATCCCTAATAAGGCTCTCGTCTGTAGCTTATCTCCCGGGAAGAAGGGAAGAGGTAAAGAGATGAGGATAAAGAAGATTTCACATGGGGGGGGGGGAGGTGAGAAATAAAAAAAGGCTTGGTAAGATGAGAATTGAAATTAACATCACTTCTCAAACTCAATGTATTAATTAGGTAAAAAATTGGAATTCAAAATTTCTCAAGTAGATGAAACAATGAAATTTTAAATATGATAGTCAATACCTTGATAGATTTTCCACTGCTACAGAAAAAAATGAATAAAAATGAGTAAATCTGTTAGACTCCCCCTGTATTGCTCAGTCCATTGGATGTGCTCCCAACCACCCTGGCTATGGTGAATATGTTCTGCATTGTTGCAAGTTAATAGTCAGTAGGGATTTCAAAATTTGTATGGGAAAATGCTGCAGTCAGGAGGGGAATGACAACATCAAGCTCACTGTGATTCAATTTCAGTTTATTCATTAGCTTCACTGAGCTTACTGAACTTCACCATACATTACTGTAACCTCTTTTGAATCGATTTTTGGAAATTTTTCAATGGTCAGTATTGCCTGTCCCTCAAGGCACCAAGAGTACACTATAATATACCTATAACTTGTTCAGTACAAGGTGATCACAACCTTCTCTTTGCCAATTTGAATTATACACAGATTTCAACTGCTATGTTCTACTGCATAGTGTATGAACTATAGCTATTATAATATGTTTATTTTTAAGTTGACTCTGTAACCTTTGACGTACATATACTCATAAACTCAATTTGATCAAAGGTTAAGAACCATCTCAAATTGGACAGCTTACAATTCAGTATAAAGTTTGTAACAGTGTAAGCTCCCTCCATGTGTATAGATCGGATCTATGAAAGGTTTACAATTCTATTTTTATCCCCGGATCCTTGGCCTCTTTATTGGGTTGTATTTCCCTGCTGGTAATAACATAACTTGACCCCCCATTAAAATGTAGTAACTCAAAACCAGAATGTATCAGGGTGGTGGAAATGAATCGATGTTGGCCAAACAAGAAGTCAATTAGTAATTCAAAGGTTCAGGAAAGGGAGTGGGCCTGTAAAGTATGTTGTATATGAAAATTACTAACTAGACCTATAATTGTAAAGGAATGAAAATGTTGATATTTATGCCTTTAATCTTTATGGAGCACCAAGAAAATTAAAAAGTTAAACAGCAGGTGAAAGAAACTGAAAGTGACCTTAGGTGCAATTCATTAAGTTCACATTTATGGAAAAGCTAGTCCACAATGATGTCGTATGGAACAAAAAGCTTTTACACCAAGTAGATTGCAAGCTATTGCATTAGCCACCAAACTTTTGTAATACTTATACAAACTCTCACACATAAATCACTGTTGTGCCTTTTCAATAATAATATGTGGATCATTTTGATGTATTGTGTAAGAGACTAATCACCATGTTGAATTTTCTTATTGGTGTCAGTAAAGTTCACAACAGAAAAGGTACAAAAAAAAGAAACAAAAAAGAAACAAAAAGGGGGTCAAGCTGTATCATTTTAAAAGATGCCTAGCTATGTTTTTCACCCACAAAAAAAAAACAAAAAAAGCTTGCTGATATTCCCTTCAGAAATGTCTGAAAGAAGTGATTTACATAAAATAGGAAGCTTACTTAATCTTAAACTTGGGAAATCTTTCACATCATAACTATGGTGTAACTTTGTTGTACAACTAGGTGCAATTGGGCTCTTAAAAATAACACAAAAAATTAAAATCTTAAAATCAATCACAAATTTGATCGATGTTCTGCTAAGTGTGAAATAGTTAACAGCTATTTTGCGTAAGTGGTTCAAATGTTAGGCCCTGTGGAACATTATGAAAGTGGAAGGGGCTAAAGGGCCTGGGAACTTTTTTTGAATCTGAGATGTACATCTGAGGCTACTCTGTCATTTTGTTGAAAACATGACATTTTTTCCTCCTGAATTTAGTTAAAGGTGCATTTTGTGATCCTAGCACATTTATTTTTGTTTATGATTCATTAAATATCCTCAAGAAAAGGTTATTCCAGAATTCTGTTGATTCTGATGTTGCATATTGATGTTATGAGCAAATTAGTTGTAGCGCACTGTCCCATAGGCCACCGTGTTGTAATTTCTGTCCATTTACGGACAGAAATGCAAAATTAAGAATTCCTTCAAGAGCAGATCAAATTTGCATGTAAGATTAGGCACACATACTATACTTGGAGCAAAAGTTCAGATGATATAAAAATCTCACTTTCTGTGAGGTAAATCTGGAGGGCGAGGCTGTGGATCAAGAAATACCCTTTAAATATTTTAGTAAAAAAGTTAAAATAAAATTAATAAGATTTTTTATGGTCAAAAGTAGGGAGGGGGACTTTAGTTTGAGATGGGTCCTTTGTGCTACAGGAGTGGAGAACATCTCTATTGACAGCATTAAAGCCACTTTCAGCAATTTGTTCAAAATGTAAGCAAATCGCTCCCCCTATTTTTCATCAAAGTCCATTTTTTACACTGTTGTATTGGAAATTGTAGTAAAGACCCCTGGAAGTGGCAAAGCATAACACCACATATTTGTCAAGAAATTATGATCTTTATGCTTTTACTATTAAAAGTCGGGATCCAACTTTTTTTAGGTCTATAAACAGTTGTACATGGCATTTTCAAGACTGCTTTAAAATGCTTAACCCTGCTTTTCATTGTAATATAAGGTGTTGATATGACCTAACTAGCAGTTTAGAGACAAAATGGGCATTTTGAATTTGGGAAAAAATGACTGATTGTGGCTTTAAATGATACATCAATTTGAAAGTGGCAGGGAATTTATGTTGTGTTTGACTAACACTGAACACTCATTAGCCAGTCAAGATAATGATGCGGAATAGGTTGCATTGAATATCCGAGCCGGCCTTCTGAGACGGCATATATTTTCTTGGATAAAATTGATCTAGAATTTTATTTTTGGAGCCTTTAGTAACATACTATACCCCAAGTCCCACTGCAGGAACATTGACTAACATATAGGTTTTATAACAGACTTTGATTTTCTTCACACTAGTGCATTAACTTTATATGCAGGCTCAGGCACAGTTGATGCTATTTCAACACATCCAGGTCAGAACGGTAGTTAACCTGAATATTATTGCAAGTGCACGAGTAGGAGTTTGGGAAATGGTTGGGGAAAAACACACTTGCAGAGCTCCGAGGTGTGGAATGTATGTAAACCTATCCCAGAATTCAGTGTGAATTGGTAGTTTACACCAAAATAAGGTCATGTGAGGACCTCAGCAGCTAATTGAATCAATAATCAATATTGTTTGATTTCTGGAGACATAAGACAAAGTTAAGTTTTCTTTGATTTTGCTCATAAATGAAAGATTATGTTAAATAAAATGTCCCCAACTTCAGTTTTAAATAAAAAGCCAAGAAAATTGACAAAAAGCTTGATGAAGAATTGCTTTTACCTGTACAAATGGGAAAAATAAAGGGGATGTTCTGCAAAAAATAAATATTCATATATTTATATGTTTATCCATGCATAAAAGTTATTCTATTTTACATGTGCACCTCAGTTTCTGCTTCAGTAGTGCTGCTTTCAGTTACTCCCACACAATTCTGTATCAATTCCCATGTGCTAGTCATCCTTGGGACCCCCTGACTTACCCAGAAGTAGTATAAGTTTTGATATCAGATGAAAGGTCATATATTTTCAATGTCATCCTGAAATTTCAGCCTTCAAATCCACTTTCCCAAAATAGAGAAAAAACCTGATGCTTTAATGGTTAACCATCAATATTAACAGAATAGTGAATAGGGCTTTGCAATATTCATTATCAATTCTAACATAAAAACTGCAAGTTTGTTTCCCACGATATTTGGTGGTGAGTGTATGCAAGTGCCAGGTTCTATATCAAGATGAGAAAATGATAGACATAAATCAGAACCAGCACCTTTAAGGGTCTTGCCTATTTGGTGCTGAACAAAGTATAATAGACATACAGTACTCTGGCCAACAGTTCAGGTGATACAAAACCCGGGGGAGATGCGCCGACCAAAAGGCCCTCATTTTCAGGCCGATTTTCAGTTACACAGACTCTCATTTTAAGTCTGTTTAAGTTCCAGAGACCCCACCTTTTAGTAAGAATCTGTTCTTGACCAAAGTTTACTTAAAATACCTCACAATTTGAGAAAAATCAAGCCTCAAACCCTTGTTTCTTACAAGAAACTACCAAATTCAGTTCCACAGACCCATATTTTATATCCCCAAATCCGTTCCACAGCCCCAAGTTTGAAAACCTGGGTGGCACACACCTACCCAAAATACACTTGAGTACCCTCCCCGGGATACAAAAATCACAACGTTCTTTAGGTGTAGTCAGGTGTGGGTTTTGGGGTGAGGTGGGGAAGGCTTTGGATCATAAAATTCCCCCCTTTATTTACTGATAAAAAGTGCAGTGTAGTCCAGTTGGGTCTAGTCCAATGCAATGCAATGTGGGATTGGTTTACATCCTCTTACAAAAGCAAGACTGGCACAAATATATTCTTATCATCTCCACCTACACATTCACATTCATTGGAAAAGTCAAGTGACTTCATTTAATATTTGTACATGACTTGATTTTAAAATTAAGATGGATATTATCATGCCTGTCATTGTGATCATGAACTATTCTTTTCAAAGTGGTTCTGAAGCTATTTGTCTTCATCAAAGCCATCACTACCATTTCAATCCTCTGTTTCAAACCAAAATTGAGTGTCAACAGTATTCCTTTCCTTTAGGAGTGAGTGGGAACATGAAAAAGAATGTACTAAAGCTTTCATGCGTAAGGCATGACTGTAATGATGCAGAATTGTGGCCCAAAATAAGTCCTCAAACTTGAGGGTGGGCTTTCATATGAGGGAGGGGGTGGTAATTTAGTACTGTGTGTGCACAGTACTAAATGGACAGGGGATGTGCTCAGGGGATGTGCTGCTCAAATTAGTGTTTAAAAGCTTCTCTTAAAAAAGCTAGGCACATACCACACCATGCCACACCACATAAGCCACTGGTTTTCTGAAAAGCCCTGCAAATGCCTCAAATTGTGTCTAGAATGAAAAGTTTGTGCCTCAGGAAATTGTTTTAAAAATGTGTCCACATTTTGCATATAATCATTAGACACAAGTCTATATTTTCTATAAAATGACCCTTAGAAATGAGTTCAGGGCCTGAGTCACACATTCCTGTCAAAAAAAAAATAATCTCTAGGCTTGCATACAAGCAATATCAACCTTTGGTCTTAATTATTTGTTTTTGCATAGTTTAGTTTAATTTTTGGAACTTTGTGTAATATTTTGATGTGTGCAATTATTTTGATGTATGAATTTCTATGTTGTCTTGGGATCTTCTGAGTAGGGAGTGCTGCACCTTTGGTGACAGTGCTTTTTGTGCTTCTCAGCACTCCCTGGCAGCTCATAAGGTTTCATTTTTATTTCTATATATTTTTTTCATTACTGATCTTTGTATTGTTTATTGCTGTGTCTGCCAAATGAATAAATAAAAAATAAAAAAAAAAATAAAATAGAAGAAAATAATCAAACACAATCAGTTTGTCATTTTTGTCAATGCAACTATGGGCTTCCATTCTAAATTCTACCTGAGCAAAACATATCTGTGTAGCATTCTGCAGACCGTTCCCCTCCCTCAACTCTTCTCATCTCTATCTATCTACCGAAAATGTGTTCCCTTATTGTGTTTCATTGACAATTTGGTATTGTCCCTCACATGGAGCTACCATTGGTATTACTCCAAACTGAACTGCACTGTTCATCCAAAGTCACACACAATGAACCATTCATAGGAATATTACACAAGTAAATATTTGATTGGTATTATGTTTCAGTTTCATATTTGCTTTTGATGTCAGGTATAATTGTCCTTTTCAAGGATTAGCATTCTGTAGAAACAGTTGTGGGAAGGGGAGAAAAATATGAAATTGCCTTGACCAATCCACCCACCTTTCAATGCAAAACAGGTAGTTTTGAAAAATCATATCTCGAGTTTCCAAAATATGTATGTTAATTCAAATGAAAGAAACCTATTCTACTAATGATTAGATTTGTATTTAGGGAACCTTTTTTTTGAAATATGCATTTTATATCAGAGTGTATTAAGGTAAATTACGGAGTATGTTGGATTGTAAAATATGATATTTGCAACTGTTATCACTCTATATGTGATTTTCTCCAAAATGTAAACAAAACTGTCATTTTCAGTCAAAAGTTGATTTTTTTTGCTTTGTTAGATTAGAAATTGTTGTTTTAGTGTTGGCCAATTGGTAACAGTGTGCTCAGTTCAATGTAGGTTATAGAGTTTAGGATTAAGTTTTAGCTTCAGTACTAGGGTTTATGTTATGGTACTTAGAAAACGACAACAACAACCAGTCCGTGGCAATTCATTAACAAAAACAACCAATAGGATTGGCAGTCAGTCAAAATACTGAACTTGTGTGTATCTGGGATTGCCATCATACTATGATAAATTCAATTGCTAAATATAGTTTGGGTTACTGGAAATTTGATTTACTGGAAGGTCACTGCAAATAGGTTAATTTGTGAATAATGACTTGAAAGTAAATAATAAATGAGCTAATAATAAGTGAATATGAATAAGTAAATGGGTTTAATCAGTTACTAAATAAAAAAAGATTGAGTTAAAAAGGGAAGTTATGAGTCGGTAAATATGCCGTCCCATGAAAATATGCAGTATCTGCTTTGGCAATATGAGGAAAAATTAGCAATATCTTACTAGGTACACTGTAAAAATTTGAAAATAAGTACATTAATAGTAAGGAATTTAATTTTAATTTTAAAATACATAAGTTAAAGCAATGATGTCAATAATTTTTTGAAGAGTGCCCCCAATTGAAAAAATTGAAGATTTTTGCACAGTTGTGTTGGTAATTGTCTAGTAAACTATACCTGCGAAAGACAATGCTAAAAAATGCTTATTTGTCATAAAAGAAACGATTGTGTAATTAGAATCAGGATCCTGATTGTAATTTAATGGTGGAGCTGGAAATGACAATGTCTGTTCATGATGAAATATTGGCACCTCACGTAAATGACCTCCAACTGTTTGTGGGGTTAAAACTAGCTTGAACTGATGGAACAACTAATGGAAGAGTGTAGACATGTACAATGTGCAATTTCCTGGCTATTTCATATTGGAAGGACACTTTCAGCAGCCGTTGAATTATTATTGGAAATCTCCGATATTAATTATTCTAATTACAAATAATTCACCGATAGTTACAAGCCAATTACCAATGCACACTTTGCAAAACTCTCAAAAAATATTTGGAACAATTGGGGGCACTCTTAAACAAAATTACTTTTATTCCTTTAATAATGAATTAAATAACAACAGCAAATGAAATACAAGGATAATTCAGCATGGTAGACTCATGCATACATTCCATCAGGCAAAAACCAGAAGGGGATAGAGGCAAAGACACGTGGCCAAGGCAATACAATTCTAGTCAAAAAACGTACAAGTACATGCATCAAGGTAATTAGATGGTGTGATGAAGTTACGTTGTGTTTGAAATCACACGACCAAATATTGTCAATCTCAAGTGATTGCATTACAAAGCATAACGAGGGCAATCTTATGATGGAAATCACTTAACGCAAATGTAAATTCATTGAGTCTAGTAGGTAGTTAGTGGGTCCCCGGGGGAGTTTTATAGGTAAATAGAGTGTTTGCCTTCTGTTGTTCTGGAGAAAGGTTTTTCTTTAATTGCATGATTGTTTTTATGGTAATAAGTGGTTATTTTGGTATAATTGCTTCTTGCCAAGCTGTTGGATAATTGATAAGGAATTTTGATGGGGTTAACACACTCTTTCTGGATTGGTCAGCTAAACATTGCAGTTATTGAAATATTTTGTAACAGTTATGACTATGTTTGAAATGCACAGGCTGTCAAAACCAAAGGTTAATTCCGTACTTTTAACATAAAATGTTAACAATTGTAAGATTGTATATCAACTGAAAATAAGGAATAAACTTTCTTGACTTCAAAAGATTTCTAGTGAAACCCATATTGATCATCAGAAGATGATAGAATCACAAAATGCTCCTTTAAAGAGATATTTTGCTTAACATATTAAAAAAAATGTCCTTTTTACAAATTATATCAAACTTTTTATGAAAATTTAATCGCTATCAATCTAGAAAGAGTGTTCAGTTACTATTGTAAAGGTAAAAAATCTATTTGTGGGAAAATGGATATAAATTAAGAAGCACCTTTCTATAATTTCACTACTTAAATAAAAAAAAAAAAAACTAATATAGTACATTAAGGAAATAATAAAATAATTGTGGAAAATGGCTATAATTACTTCAGAATCAAATGCAATTTTTGTAGATTAAACTGTATGTGAAGGGGAAACCTTGAATGACAATTGCATATGATGCCCAATTGGCATCCTTCCTCTGCTTAAATGATAATAGGAAGTGAGATTTAAAGGACAAAAAATGATGTCAAGAATTAAAAAAAAAACCCCAAAAACAGAAGTTGTGATCTTTAGCAAATCCTCAAAAATGGAAAACCTGACATAGAAACATGGATGTACGATCATCTGACCAATATTTAGTATACCTTATTATAGATATGACAAGTCTACCAGGCTGAACAACTGCATATATGTACTCAGCTGGAATTCAACAGATTGATTCAAGTTCTCTCTCTCTAGGTCTTGACATTTTCCATCCGAGGATACTTTATTTACAGGAGAGGTGGGTTGGGCCAAAAATAGATCGTTATTGAATTGTAATTATGGTAAATTTGAGTGTTTATATGAATGCTGGCTTCGTTAATTCTGTTATATCATCAGATGCTCCCATTGTCTAAATGCCGTTATAAATAATAATGAAAAATAGTAGTCGGGAAGTAGCCAGTGGTGTAACCAAACCTTTGCAAATGGGGAGGGGGAAGAAGGGCTGCCAAGGCCTTCTCTGAGAGGACGAAGTTTGGGTCCTTCTTTATAGACAGGTTGGCAGGTTGGCAAGGGTTCTGAGCAGGGGGCACTCAATCCCCTGGCCCCCTCTGTTACCACAATTGCAAGTAAGCTCGTAGAACTGCACTTTTAAAAATGATTCTTAAAAATTGATGTTTTTAAAATACTAGATTGAACTTTCTTCCCATGTTTATTTTCTGCCCTGTGAAAGATGTCCATATTTAGGAAGCTTAAATTAGTTTGGATTTAAAGTTGTGAATTTAATTGTATTTAGTGTGCGTGTTCTTTTAAGTTATTTCTGGATTTAATAATTCCCATGGGTAACAAAACTGATTTTGCTAATCTAAAGAAATTCACTCTCACAAAAAGACTTTTATTTCAAAATGCATATGGATGACAGTGATAAAGACCATGGAAATGGAAATTGCGTTAAATATCTTTTTGGGTTACAATATTTTTACAATTTTGGCAAAAAAGAATCAAAATTTTGATGTTTTCCCCAAACTCCTCAGTAACTTTTTTTTTTGTACGTGTAGAATCATAAATACATATTATTAAAATTGTTTTATTTAAAGTTACAAGAACAATTTCTTCTCTAAACTACAGAAAAGAATACTAACGTAGCCAGTTTTTTACTTATTTCTTTTAAAAAATGCCGAATATTTCCGAAAGTGCCAATGGTGAGAATCTTGACAAAAGAAACAGTCCTAAAAGTGTACATTTTTGCAAGTGTCTATTGCTTTCTCTTCTGCAATACCTCACCTCAATTTTTAACCCAAAGGAATTTAAAGGTGCAAGAGAGATTTCACATACCAGTGTCCCTAAAATGTGAAAAATCAAAATTTTTGCCACTAAATTAAGCTTCTATCAGAAATGTCCCCATGTGAAGATTAAGCTGAAACATAATTTCTTTGGTACAAAATTTTGCAATTTCTATTTTCGTATACGAGCAAATACCACATCAGCCTATATTTACATTGAAATTACGCAATGAAATTCAATTTTGTTTTCACTTTCAGGCATTTCTTAACCAAATACAAAGGTAAGAAATCTATTGGGGGTCTTCTCTTTATAATCACTACATATGACACAATGGTTGGGTGCCCCCAAAATCTCTTGTTGCACCTTTAAACCAATTTGGAACTGAACTCTAACAATGAGTAATTAAAAACAACAATCAAATTTAATTGTTGATACAACAATGACAGCTAAAATTAACAGGCAGCGATAATACAACAGTGATAGCCCTTTCATTTTTGGACCAAAATGGTATGTTTATGATTTTCAATCACATACATAGTACAGAATATTCAAGACTATGCATAAACCTTATGCGTTTGTACTCAAGGTGTCTATGTCTGAGAACATTCCCTGCAGTCACCATTGTGTGTCCCGTGGCCTTGTTGCTACGTCAGGACTGCTGATGCCTGATGATCTCATAATTTGGTTATATGATAGGCCACTCTATGATCATGCAAAGGTCTTTTTGTTATTGACGAAGGGTTCCACATATTTGGCCTCGAGGCTTGGTTTGAATTATGCCCGGCTTTTGTAATTACCTAAATTGACCTGTTGGTGATCTTTACTTGAAAGGATAATTTTGTGTGTATTATATGATTGTTAATTGGCTATTTATAAAAATTGGAAACTGTCAATTTTTTGGGTTAATCAGCTTCTTGTTGTGGTTAATTTTATTACCAGCTATTGCAAATTTGTTAATAGATACAACATGCTACTAGTGATTGTGATAATGAAATTATAGTTGTAATTATAGTGGCAATAATTGTGATTGTAATTCTGACGGTCACAATCGCTTCATTATATTGAACTGGTTTTTATAACAGTGCCCTGAAGGTAAAATTTTATCATAATTAAGTGCTAAATAAGACTCATATCTATTAACCCTCTTCAATGGAAAGTTGCAGTTAAAATCATTATTAATTTAATATCACCACAGTTTCAAGGTGCTGGTTTCCGATCGTCTTTGGTCCCCCCCTGATTTACCCATTAGTATCAATTTTGATAAAAGAATTAAAAAAAAAAAATATTTTTCTCATTGTCGTTCTGAAATTTGAGCCCTCAACTCCCTTTCTTTTCCCAGGTATGAAAAAAAACACCAGCCGTTTTAATGTTAACAAATATTAGCACAATATGATCGGGCTTTTGCAATATGTGTTAATGCTTCCGGGATTGCTTCTCATAATCAAAACCGCAATTGTTGTTTCCACGGTAACCAGAACTGATGGGGGCATATTGCAGTGCCAGGGTCTCATATCCCCAGAAGAGAACACAACAGACATAATAGATCAAACACAACCTTTAATGCATTAATACCAAACATACTCACTTATTTTTTAGGGATATACTGACTTTGCAGGAAGCTGTTCAATGTGCACCTGTACTTGTAGCTAACATTGATATTTTTTTGTTGAAAATCAGTTTCAATTGTCATAACTTGGCACTCCCAATGCCCAATTATATAATTAATTAACTGGTAACTGCCAAATTACTCGCTTAGCGATATCAACAAACAGTACATAGGTTGACAGAAGCGGCCATGCACAGCAACGGGCTACTGTGGGCATGTCTGCAGCCAGCTAGCCCCAGTTTGCTGAGGGCAGGGAATGCTAAGCATGAGATATGTCAGCCTGCAAAACTTCTAGCTGGAGTCCCTCTTTATAAGGAGCTAGTAGTGCGATCACGGACAGGTTAGAATGACAAAAGTGCTGGTTGACTACACGCTGGGATTGTTTTTTAAATATTTAAATACTATTTTTTTTTTTAGTTGTATTTATCAAGATTATTGTGTATTTTGTTTGATATCATGTAGAAGTATTGATTGTTAATTTACAGAATGTTTAAAAATATAAGAGATGACCACAGTTAGTTAGAATTATGTAGAATTCAGGATAGAGCCCTTGATCTAACAAAAATATTAAAGGTGGTAATAAATGATCAATTATTTAGTTAAAGCAATATTAGCACCTTTTTGAAGACGCCCCCAATGTTTCAAATTTTGTATTTTTGCACAGTTACTTGGTAATTGTCTAGAAACTGAATACCTGTGAACGAGCATGCTAAAAATGCGTATTTCATTTATCACAAAATAAGCGATTTTGTAATTAGAATTGGGATCCCCAGATTGGATTTTTAACGGCAGAGCTGGAAATGCTATTTATGTCCTCCATGATGAATCGTGCCACCGAGGGGTGAATAGGAGTAGTCACGAAATAGTTGCATAAGGAGGAAGAGGGGAGAGTAAGAAGGGGAAGAGCGGCAAGCGGGAAAGGTACTCTACCCATAAAACCTCAAACTTGACTTGGCCTGAACTATTAAACCACTAAGGTGATCGTAGACACATACACTGGCGCTATTCCGGCTAATTTCACATTGGCAGGCCGTTCTCCATCAGCCGTTGAATTATTATCGGGGACCCGATAATAATTATTTAGTTCAAATTTCCTTCGTGTGTGACACACAATGACTTTTCTAGCTTAACCATTCACAGTATAGTTTACTATCCAGTTACCGATGCAAAACCCGTGTAAAAATCTCTCAATTTTTGAAAATTGGGGGGCCTTCAAAAAAAAATGTGCTAATTTTGCTTTAAAATATGATAAAAATGTGAAGATAATTTGTTTTCAGTTTTTTGAGACCTTCTTGCCTCTTTGAATGGCTCCTATTTTTTCAATACCTGATAAGAGGTAAAGATTAATTAACCATATAAACAATGAATTATCCATATTTTCAAACATGAATGTCCATAATTAGATGCTTCTTGTCAGTTAAAATAATTAAGACAAACTCGGCATAATATTTTTTTTTTTTTCATTCAGTATTCTACAGAGTTTGCCAGTTACCTTGTACCAGTTTCTTAAATGTTATTGAGATCGTCTCCAGGGTGTTAGAATATTCTGATTAAAAAGCAACCTTGCCAGCATCCTCATGAAATTTAAACTGCCAAGCCCAAAAGTTGTCCACGTCAATTCCCAACGACATTTTTCTTGGTCTTCTCAGTGTTACTACCAGGGAACGTATGCACTGCTGGCCATTGTGAATCTTTAAGGAGCGGTTACTGTGTAGGGTGAGTCATACCCTTACACACATTATGAATTCCGGAAGGGCGAAATCCCCAACTCATTTCCCCTTTAATGTAGGAAAAGAACACTTTGCTGAATATATTTGTGTGACCCCACCCCTACCCCAGGCCGTGTGACCACACTGTAAGTGGGGGAGTTGCGGGGGTTTGCAAGTCGGTGTACACTACCAAGGACACAACAGGGTGTGATGAGATACGGGTGGGGCAATCAGAACTTGTGAACTGGTCAGCGATTTAACACAGTGAAATGTCGTGTGCTGCCTTGTACACACAAATTAAAACTCTTTTCTCTTATGTTAGGCCTTTTGTTACATTTCCCATTTTTTATCGCTCTCCTCCTCTCTTTCCTTTCGAATTGGTATATTTATTTTGTGTATGAATGAGTCCACTTACAGGCAAAAGAAAATAGAAACATGTTTTTGTGCCATATATATGCAGATTATCAATGTTATTTTTTTGGTAAGCATTATTTGGATTTATGATGGCCGACATTTTTATACTTATTATGGCAAAGCAATGCCTGTGATTTTATACCCACGCAGTTAAAGCTGCAATCTCTCTGGGGAAAAAAAAGAGAATGTGTTGTTATTATTATAGTAATATTTCTATTACAATTATAGTTACTCTTTGGGGTTTAAATTAGACCTTGGGGTTAAACAAGTTAAATCAAAAAATTAATCAAACATGGAAATACCTCTACAGACAGGCTTATGAACCAATAGTTTCTTAGACAAATGGGGTAAGTTTACTTCAGAATTATGCATAAATCTTTAATACAAACTTTCAGATAAGTTATCTTGCCAAGATACTCTTCCCTTTGAACTCTTTGAAATCACTTCCTCTATGGAGAGGTTGATTTTTAAGAGTTACACAAACCAATGCTTACCACATCACAAGTGGACTCATAAATCCTTCATAACTGCTAATTTTATTTTTTTGAAAACCGGTCATTTAATCGAGGTTATGGGTTAGTGTTGACTTCCTTGTAGTTCTGTGTTTGGATGTCCTGGTGGTGTTTGTCGCCCTCTGTTGTCTGATGTACTGTGCAAATTCATGTATTGTAAGGATGTTTCACTAATGATGCAAATTTAAAATATTTTTATTGCTATCTTCAAATCAAAGTGTTATTTGTATGTAAATTTGAAATACTTTTATGTACAGAACTGTAAATATACCATTGTTGTATTGCAGTACAATGTTGGGGTTGTCGATAGAAGGTGGTTCAGCCGTGTGTTACTGTTGTGATTTTGGAATACCTGTTAGTTAAAGTGAAACTAATTCTTGAAAAACACATGGATGACATCACTAATGTTTTGGTTCATTTAATAGTTTTGTTTGAATATGTTGGTCCAATATCAAATCATTTGTTTTCTGCTAATACAAAACATTAAACTCAAATGTTTGTGTTTTATTTAGTGTGGATTAATTGTATTTGAATGTTTAGTGCATGGGTGGGTTGAGAACTAGGATTTTGGAAAGTAATGTCAAAGGATGTAAACCTCAAAAGCAAGATTTATTTTAGTCAAGATGTTCGTTCCTTTCTTTATACTTTATAACCAATTGTTTTATTTATAGGATGATCAATGTGAACTTTTATTTGTACAGAGCTGATCATATTGATTTAAGTTTTGATAAATATTTTTAAAATTAATCAAATGTTTTAATGAAAATAAGTCAAGACTGTTTGAATGAACATTTGGGTCTTGAATGGTGATCAAAAGATTTTTGTTCCAAACATGGGATCATAATTAGATAAAAGATGTACTTCTTTTCTTTTTCTTCCTCACCATACGATTTCCCATGTGTATTATACTCCTTCTGGGTATTCCTAGTTCACCAAAAAACAAAAAGGGGCGTACGTCATAATGGAAGTTTTAGCAAACAGTATTTTTGCTTGTCTTTTCCCGCTAGGCTTGTTGCCCCCTTAAACTGTTCTTGGTGCTCCTTGAATGGGGCCTTGTTCATTTCACGTGCAATGGTATACCATTTTATTCATTATCACTGTTCCTTTATTTTAACGCATTCAGCAATTATGCGCTATGTACTTCAATCTATGCTTTGTACTTATGCTTGTTAGTCACAATAAAAATGTCAAACTGTCTTTTTACCACCCCCTCCATGTGAGTCTGTTGACCGACTCTTTCAAGAGATCTGATGACCTTTGGGTTGTTACGGGTCCCTCTCAAGTATAGAAGCCGACACATTTGTTCATACAATATGCAAATTTTTGCTTGCCCACTGGCCGCCATTATACAGTTATCTTGATCTTGAATGTATGCCAGAAAAAATGGGGAATCCCCTGGGAAGCTCCTTCCAGGAACATTTTGAAATTTTGGAGGGAAATTTTGGATTTAGGAGGGATATTTTTGTTGTCATTCCAAATAAAAAAAAAGAAACAAAGAAATGGAAAACAATGACTGCTTCCTGGGAAATTGAGTTTGCTTCCTGGAAATTTAATTTTCTTCCTGGGAAATTTAGTTTGCTTCTGGAAAAATTTATTTTGTGCTTCCTGGGAAATTTAGTTTGCTCTGGGAAGGAAATTTAGTTTGCTTCCTGGGAAATTTAGTTTGCTTCTGGGGAGGAAATTTAGTTTGCTTCTGGGGAGGAAATTTAGTTTGCTCCTGGGAAATTTAGTTTGCTTCCTGGGGAAACTATTTTTTATCTTGCCCAGGTTGAATGTGTCCACTAAGATTCAGGCACTCGCACAATCTTCACTGGACTTCAATTTGGTGTGAAGCTCTATACTATCAGGATCGGGACTAGACATTTTTGTTTCCAAGGAAGCAACTAAATTTCCTTGAAATCAGAGCCGGTTTCATGGCATATCTTATGTTCTTTATTAGGAGGTCAAACATTTCCTTTCAAGTTTCAAAATTTCTATGCAAATTACCAAATTTCTCTTCAAATTTCAAACTTGCCAACTCAATTTTTTTCTGGGCATGATCATGCTATTCAAACCAAATTGCCTACATGCCTACTCTTACTGTGACAACATTGTGCAATTTCACAATCTCTTATCAATGACTGTTACATGACACCTCTGCATTTCAACCCATTCTTGATTCGCTTGCTCTTTTTTTTCCAGCATAACTTTCATTTTCCTCCTCTTTTATTTTTTTTTCTCTTTTTTCCCATTTTTTCCATTCTATCACTGTTTCTAGATGGTATACCTGCTCCCCTGTTCATCACAAACTATTCCATCCAAGATGCATCGCAAGAACTTTCCATACCGGGTGGGTCGATAAATTGTGACACGTTTCTTGTGATTACAACTAGAGAATAGAAATTGTCTAAGCTTGTGGTTTGATGGGTGGGTTAGCCTATGCGGGGTGGCAAAAACATGTTATCATTTCAATTTGTAATGTGCAAACAAACAAATATTCATGTTGCATTTTATGTTTTGAAGGTGATTTTTGAAACATTATTCAAATTAAAGCTAGCTCCAGTATTTTAAGCTGTTATTGAATTTTGAGTAATATGTCAGATAATCTATTCTATTTTCCCACGACCAATCTATTGCATTCTCACAAGTAAGATTTTGATGCTCCCAGAGAAGTCTGTATCATGTGGCTGAGTTTTGAGCTTTATCATCAGCAAGTGTTGTCTTCTGAGCAAATGATTACTTGTCGGCATGCACTAATTTCTTTCTATCATTCTCATATTTAATCATCTTAACCATTGCTTTGTGAGAAACTCACAGCTGGTTTTGAGATCAGATGAAGGTGCCAAAAATAACCTGAATCTGCATCACCCTGAAAAAAAGATAGAGCTCTGATAACAATCATGTCAAAAATGTTGTGTACATAAACAAAGCCATCAAATTTTAGTACCATCTTCACTGCACAGCACCGTCCGACCTATGTGAATGCATTTCAAATATGAAACCTACCCATAGGCTATTATTAGTCCATCAAAATCAAAGGCTTGGGAAATTTCTCTATTTTCGAGTGGTAATAAAGTGAAATGTGTCATGTTTTATAGAACCACACCGTGTATGCTACCTTGTCCGTCCGTCCGTCATTTTTGGAAAGCTTTGTCTTACTGCTGTCTAGTTGCTGTAGTTGTATTTGTTGCTAGTGTTATTTGTAGAAAGCATTTTTTTATCCTTTTTAAAACCAAAAAATGTTTAGTGTACCAATTTTGATTAAGAGGAAATTAATAGAATTTTTTGTCAAGAAGGACAATTTAGTTAAAAACTAAAATTTAACCGTTGCACATGAGGGGCTGCAGGTAATATCAATCTACACAGAACTAAAACTTTCATTTGGATGATTGAGATAAAAGGCATGCTTTATTGCCTTTATCTTATTTTAGTACAATCAATGAAAAACTAAAAAAAAATCAAAATGTTATATACTTTGACAATTAGATTTGATTTTGGTTTGAGTGTGGATGTGCGGCTGGGATTCTGAAAATGGACTCCGAAAATATACCAAGTGTGACGAAAATGAGACCCAAAAATAGACTAATGGTCTGGATTTTGAAATAATTTCAAAATTAAGCTAAATTCAACATTTTGGGAAAATTTTGAACCTGCAAACTTTACAAAAAAGAAACACATAAAAAAACCACTTAGATTTTTGGAGAGAACTAGGGAAAGGAAAACCCCTTTCTATATACCAGTGTTGTAATTTTGTGACCCACACCCAAGAACCTGAAAATGCTACCTGTCTGAGCCACATATTCCTATCCACCTTTCCAAGACCCCCTGGCAATTAAAGTTGCTTTTAAGTCAAGAATGGCATTGTCTAAATCTAAAGAATAGGACAATGTAGAATAAACAGCCCCATCAACTACCGTACTGACCCGAGTATAGTCCCATGCTCGATTATAATCCCACCCCAGTTTTGTAAGAATCTGAAAAATTGTAGAAAATCCTGTTATAATCCCGCCATAAGTTCTTTGCTGGATGGAAATCAATAGATTTTTTATTACAATCATTACTGTTTTGGTATTTTCTTGTTGTGATTTTCTTTACAAACTTAATCAGGTCAATGCTTCAGTTCATTTACAGGTCTTTGTTGATCACACACCTCATTTGACACCTGAAAATATCTGGAATAGTTAACTCTGAAAAGCATGAACATTTGATTGCTTGTGTGTTTATATGTTAGAATGGAGATTACATTATAATCCCACCCCCTATATTCAATCAAGGCCATTTCAGGTTCAAAATAGGTGCGACTATACTAGGGTCAATACATAATGATGAAGTTTAAAACAATACTCAGCCTAGTTTTTGCGTAACAAGTACTTTGCCACCATCGTTATCATCAGTATACTTAACCATCTTCAATTCCCTGGAAAAGTATTACCAAATTTTGTGATTGTTGTCAGTCGGTCTCATTATGTGCAATTACCTACCTCTTTACAAATGATACCACGTCCATTTAAAAAATCTCGGTGTGTGATTTGTAGTACTATGTTTGTAATGTGCATTTGTGCATAGTACTTGTCTATAATGTGATTTCAACACATTTACACTCAGGTTTTCACAGGAATTCTGTGATTAGAGTAGACCGCGGGGATATTTAGAAATTGGTTTGAGGTTTTTTCCCTTCTAATACCATATGTTACTGTAGAAACAGGCAATGCTCAAAATGCTAAATAAAGAACTGGTCTTTTTTATAAGTAGTAAATTCTACATGATCTAGTTTGCAGTATGAGCTTATAGAAGCATGCGTATCCTGCATATGATAGCCATGCCCACGCTAGTGTTGCTAAATTGCTCACAAATGAATGTCTCTGCATATTTATTGCCTGTGCAATCAAATACTCGTTTGCATTATTGTAGGTCTTACACATTGATAACTTTTAAAGCACATAGTTTTAAGAATTCTTGTGGGTATTTAATAATTATTATTCATTCCACACTTGTGCGTGGAAAAAAAAAGTTAATCTCATTTACAGCAGGGGAGCCCTTAGTGTTGGCCTAACAGTTTACCAAATATACATGTCCTAAAATGAAAACTCCCCATCTAAAACAAAATAAATTATATTGGTTGACTATATTCTTAAATTGATGTTTAATCTAAGAAAGAAGTCAAGGGAGGATGGACACCTATATTTTCTAGTGTGTTCTATGGGGCTCTTCACAATTATAAGGCGGATTCAGAGGGGCCACAAAATTGCATATCCTGCCCCCTGCTTTTGCTACATATGAGAGTAATTTATGAAAGATTAGCCTAAGCCCCACAGTTAAGATTTTCACCCCTTTCCCCCGATGGGATAAGAAGTGACTTAACGGTTTTGAAAACCAAATTATATGAATTTTTAAATAGTTTAGCATAACCTGGTAATATGGATGGGTTGTGAAATACCCTGAACAGAACTACCATATTGCGTATTAGGTGGCTCGGTCACAATCAGTGTGCTCCAACTCCCTTGAGTATTGCTTGTGTGACATATCTCAAAAGGGAAGCTCTGTTAGGATAACATCTAACAGCTGCCAGTAAGCTACTTCTCATAAACACACCGGAGTATATACAGTGAGGAGTGAATGCTGAATTGCCCTTTACCAGTGCTCAGGGAACACAAAGCATAGTAGAAGTGCTTTAATTTCGCTTGTTAGAGGCATGTCTATGCCTGCCATTAAATTGAACAGCGATTAAATTAAGATCACAGGTGTGCCTGTGTGCACTGTGCTCATCAAATCACACCTCATTGGGGAACTTATTAAAACACTCACTATGTGGTTATATATTTGGTCTGGATTATGTTTAAATCTGGTCTAAAAAGCAAGCCTTAGAGCAGTGGGAATTAATGTAAATAGCTTGTTACTGAAACACCACTTCACATATTGCCTATACTAGGCATCAAACAGATATGGCTGCCTATTTCCATCCCGAGATTTACTTTTGATTTTTAACTTTGACATTCTCACATAGCAGTATTGCTGTGAATGTGAGGTGAATCCAGCTACCCCCATTAGCGGTGACAAAACCGGATTCAAAAGTTTAGTTTTACTTACTTTTTTTTTAAAAGTTCAGTTCATTTAGGTTTTCTAGACTGTAGAAAATACATTGAAACATTGTTAAAATTGGGTATAATCTCCCGAAATATCACTCAGTAGTAGTGTACTTTTCATAACATAGCCAACTCCATCATAATTTTCCTTGTTCAAATCCACATTTACAGGCCATGTGGTCAACCATGTGCAACTCATTGTCAATTTGGGAGGTTGGGATAATCATTTTCAAACCAAACAAGAAATTGTGTCATTGTGGTTTGTGTTTTTTTTTAATGGGGTCTTTTTGATCAGTGTTGGTAGTGCATGTATTCATGTGCGTGTTTTTCGTGTTTGCTTTCCATGTACGGGCGGTTACAATGCAGCGGGACAAGCGCCTAGAAAGATAGGATCAATCCATGACTACAACATAGAAGATGAACACCATGGCTTCTCACCGGCCCACCAACCTGGTGCGCATGCAGCTACAGGGTAAGATGAATTTGGGTGAATCTGGAAGACGGAGCCCCTAATCTTTGTATACAGTTATCTTTTTTACACCAAAAGCAGGTGAAAAGTCTGCTATCCCCATAAACCAAATTTGTTATATCTGAATTTACAATTGTTTAGGATATGCCCCACGTTTATTAAAGACACTATCAGTGGCTCCACCCGAAAGAGTAAACTATTTTAAATTGCAGGAAATCCCCGCTTAAAGTGAAGATTAAGTCTGTAGACTTCCCATAAGTTATTTGTCCAAGCGAAAATTGAGAAAAAGGAAGAAAATCGCAGTGTCCAAAGATCATCGAATATCCATTGAATGATGTTGTAAGTGTCCTTACGGACAGTAATTACTAAATATACAATTTTGTCCTTATTATTGCTTTTAGTCATATAACTTGTGAGGTATGTTAGATACCTAAATTTGTTACACCATGCAAAACTTTGATTTTTTTCAAAATTGATTTCTGATGATTTTTCTGGTTGAGCAATCACTGATATTGTCTTAATATAGTGCAAATTCTTAATTCATTTGATGTAGTATAATGTTCCACTCAAACCAAAGTTGGATCCTTCCCGCTTTTTATTTAACCCACTGCAAGCTTCTCACATTGTGGTACCAATGGCTGCATTATGCCAGGCTCTCCATCAATGAATACCTCTTGAACACCCCACGAATAATGACTGAAAGAAAATCTACCCATGCTTGGATTGATTCAATTAGTATCCACTTTCATTGCAACACTTACCATTTGTGATGTCGACAAATGCATCTGTGAGGCTGGTATATTCAAGCATTGTTGCAATTTAATTTTGCTGAATGTGGTTATACAGAGTCCAAAAAGAAGGTTCCCTCAGGAACTCCTGCACATTTTATTTATCTCTCGGTTTGTTAACATAACATGTGATCAATTGTGAATATCATAACTACTTTCCATACGAAACAAAAACTGACCCATTTTTGATTCTGTAGCCTGCTTAATAGTGCTTCTAACAAGAACCATGGTTTGAAATAGGCAAATGAAGCCATATTTTGCCTCAAAAAAGAGATTTGGTATGATTTAAAATGTAACTATAATGCAATTTACTTAAAGGCACTATCAGTGATTTCATAAATCAGAAAAACGAAAAAAAATCATCAAAAGTCAGATTTTTGCACGTCTGGACCAAGTATTGGTATCCTAACATACCCTACAAGTGGTAAGACCCAACACAGCCTAATAAAGACAAAATCGGTTATATTAGTCATAATTGTCCGTACAGACACTTATAATAACACATAATTCAATGCAGGATGATTTCTTTGAATATTTTCGTTTCCTTTATTTTCTCCCAATTTTTTCAGTTGGTAAAAATCAATTATGGGAATTCTGCAGATTTATCCTTCACTCTTAAGCTATTGCAGCAAATTTCAAATATTTTGACTCTTTTGGGTGAATCACTAATAGTGTCTTTAACTGAAGTAACTCTAAAAATAATTATTAATATGGGGATAATAGTATTTGGGGGTTGCATATTTAATAAGGATCATTGAATATAATGTGGAGCATGGAAAGGTACATATTTTGCCAAGAGTGAGTTATTGAAATCATTAAAAAAATTTATAAGGGAACTTACTTTTTGTATGCACAGAGTATCAGCTGTAATGCATTACGAGATTACATATTCGTACCAGTATCACATTATGCACAAGTGTTTTTAGTTGGCAAGACTTGATCATATTAACTCATCGTAATTTCTAAATACCAAGCATCTTTCCCCTTAACCCAAAAGTCAAACAACCATTGGCATATCGTAATAACTCCCAAATCCGCCACATTAACAGGAAGCAGTTGTGTATGAATTTCTGATAGCTTTCTGCTGGCGGCTTCTAACATTATTTTAGTTTTGTCAGAGTTAATATTTTGAATCAAAGCGAAAAGTACTGACAGTGCCGCGGGTCGAGTTTGTACAAACATAAGTTAAGTAGTGCACAGGCCCGAAGCAGATGGTTTTAAGTAAATGTATGGAGTGCACTAGTATGTTGCCTGGGTAAATATTTTGGGTTATGGTACTGCAAAACACTGTTATTTTATTACAAATGCGTACAGCCTGTTCATTGTAGTACCCCTGTTAATCTTGTGATATTTTAAGCCATTTTAAATTTGAGCTGCTGTGAAAAGTGATGAAAAAGAAGCAGCAAGAATGAACTAACAAGAGATAGAAACAGGGTGGGGAATTATTCAAAGGGGGGGGGGGAAGAATTTGTTTAAAAAAATTGTAAATCTGAAGATGATGCTTAGATTCATCCTTCTTAAATCATCTTGGACAAATTTTGCTACTGCAAAAATGTCTTTCAATATATATTCATGTACATGAACTAATTTGTAGGATAAATGTATGAAATTTAGTTGTATTATATTTCCTTGGTATGTAAGGTTGCTTGTCTTGCATGCTCGCAGACAATTTTGCCTTATGTTAGTAACATGGTACATGTTATTTCAAGCTTTAAATGTAATCCACCTGAATATTTTTCCCATACATTATCCAGAGATGCAACTTTTCCAGAAATTTCCAGATTTCAGGCCATAACTAAAAAAATCTGGAATGTAAAAAAAAGGTTGTTTTTTTACTTTTTACATTTTTTCAATTTCTGAGATCAAAGCATTAATGATAAAGGTAGAACTGCATCAAAAACTAAGTTTTAAGTACCAATTTATTTTAGGGAAGGGATGTTGTACCCTAAAATCTCGTAAGAAAATACGTCCCCTGGAGCTTCAACGGATGTTTCGCTAAAATTTGGCCTTGCCGTTGGTTTATATTTTGGATTTTCAGGAAATGGGTCTACTCTTTCAGATTCTGAGAAAGTGTTTCAAATACTGTGGCATATCCTTGTGTTGTGGTTTATTTTCAAATGATTAAAACTGTACAATCTGCTGACCTTATTTCAAATATTTGTTCTTTTCCATTTACAGCCACCACCTCCAGAACCTGTAGTGCCAGCACAACCAAGGGTAAGCTGTCTTAAATATGATGTACTTCCAGTCGCAGTGAGCGATATTTTGCTCATGAGCATGTGGATGAAAACTTGATCTGGTCAAAATGGTGTGAGCACGGCCAATGCTCGCGCGACTGAAATTATATAATGGGCTATGTTTAAAGTCAAGATGTTAGTGAATGTGAATGAGGTCATAAATCATATGGATATATACAACACACCAGGGCAGAAGTTTTAGCTCTAAAAAGAATGAAAAAGATACCAAGTTTATAACAATTTATATCACGAATCACCATATTGTTGTAAATCAAGTCATAGTTAAAGGATTAGACCTTAACCAAATTAAGGAATAGATACAATTGTTATAACCAAGCTGCCTATATGCTGTGTATTATGCATGTTCATTGTTACCAAGCAGAAACACTTCATTGTTGTTTTCAATGAAGCAGTGGCTTTGGAATGGTTTCTCAGTTAATGGTTACCCAAAGAACTGACCAAGAACAATCTCAAAGCCAATATGACCAAGGAACTGACAAGCCATTGAAAGTTTCTCACGAGAGGCTCAGAGCCACTAAGGGATTGTCTCAGAGCCACGGATAAAGGAACTGTCTTGGAACCATTGACCAAGGAAACTGTCTTAGAGCCACTGTACGAGGGACGCTCGAACATATGACCAGGGGATGTCTTAGAGCACTGACCAAGGAAGGAACTATCTTCAAGCTACTGATCAAGGAAACTGTCTCAAAAGCCCATAACCAAGGAAATCTCAGAGCCACTGACCAAGCAAACTCGTAGGAGCCACTGACTAAGAACTCACTAGGAGCCAATGACCGGGGGATTGTGTCAGAGCCACTGGACGGGGAAATTGTATCGGCGCCAATGACGGGGATGTCTCGGAGGCCACTGACCGGGGGATTGTCTCAGATAGCCCTGACCGGGGGGGATGTCTCAGAGCCACTGACCGGGAGATTGTCTCAGAGCCACTGACGGGCCATGGTCTCGGATGGAGCCAATGACGGGGGAATTGTCTCAGAGCCACTGACCGGGAGGAGATTGTCTCGGGAGCAACTGAAGGGGGGATTGTCTAGGAGCCACTGACCAGGGGGATGTTGTTCAGAGCCTGACTGAGGATTGTGTCAGAGCCACTGACCGGGGGATTGTCTCGGAGCCAATGACCGGGGGGATTGTCTCTTAGAGCCACTGACTGGGGGGGGATTGTCTCGGAGCCATTGACCGGGGATTGTCTCGGAGCCACTGAACGGGGGAGGTCTCTGAGCCACTGGGGGGGGGAACCGGGATTGTCTCGGCGCCACTGACCGGGAGATTGTCTCAGAGCCACTGACGGGTGATTGTTTGGAACCACTGGACCGGGAGGGATTGTTTGGCACTGACCGGGGCTTGTCTCGGAGCACTGACCGGGTGTTCTCGGGCCACTGACCGGGGGGGGGATTGTATCAGGCCACTGACGGGGGATTGTCTCAGAGCAACCTGACCGGGGATGGAGATTGTTCAGAGCCACTGACCGGGCATTGTCTCGGAGCACGAACGGGGAATTGTCTCAGAGCCACTTGACCGGGGGAGATGTCTCGGAGCCACTGACCGGGGGGGGGATTGTCCGGGAGCCACTGACCAGGGGAATGTTGTTCAGAGCCTGACTGAGGATTGTGTCAGAGCCACTGACCGGGGGATTGTCTCGGAGCCAATGACCGGGGGGATTGTCTCTTAGAGCCACTGACTGGGGGGGGATTGTCTCGGAGCCATTGACCGGGGATTGTCTCGGAGCCACTGAACGGGGGAGGTCTCTGAGCCACTGGGGGGGGGAACCGGGATTGTCTCGGCGCCACTGACCGGGAGATTGTCTCAGAGCCACTGACGGGTGATTGTTTGGAACCACTGGACCGGGAGGGATTGTTTGGCACTGACCGGGGCTTGTCTCGGAGCCACTGCCGGGGGATGTTTGGATCCATGACCGGTGGGATTGTCACAGAGCCACTGACTGGGGGATGGCTTTGGGGGGAGCCACTGACCGGGGATTATATAGTTCGGGAACCACTGACCGGGGGATTGTGTCAGGAGCCACTGACCGGGGGAGCGGGAGGTCTCGGAGCACCAACCGGGGGGATGGGATTGTCTTGGAGCCCACTGACGGGGGCTTGTCTCAGAGCCATGACCAGGGAATTGTCTCAGGCCACTGACTGGGGGATTGTCTTGGAGCACTGACAGGGGGATTGCTCAGAGCCACTGACCCCGGGATTGTCTCCGAGCAATGGACCGGGGGATTTCTTGAGCCACTGACCGGGGGGATGTCTCAGAGCCAGCTGGAACGGGGGAATGTCTCGGAGCCACTGACCGGGGATTGTCTCGGAGCCACTGACCGGGGATTGTCTCGGAGCCACTGCCAGGGGATGGTCAGAGCGGGGGATGGTCCAAACTACAGCTTTTAATGAGACCATTAACTGAATGATGTTTTCATATAGAATACTGGCATTTTCATGTTAAGAAATCTAAGAAATCAAAATGGATGAAGAATCCAATGTCAAAAGATTATATTCCCCACTTCTTAAAAGGATCATCATTAGAATGTAATGGCAATGTGAGACATTTTCTTTGATTGCATCACTAAAAACACACTTTTAATTTCTTTTGTAACTCATTACAGAGCCTGTTTCCGTGAAATGTAGACTACAACGGCGGCTGACACAGACGAAGTCTCATTTGTAGAAGGGGAGAAAAAATCATTTCAGCAGAAGCCATTGATGAGGGCTGGATGACTGGAACAGTAGAACGAACCGGCCACACCGGTATGATGCCTTCAAACTATGTGGAGATAATCAACTAACGTCACGTCCTGTCCTGGTTGCTGCCAAACACACAACGAGGGCGCTTTAATTAGTGTATGAGCCAGGTGTAAATAACACATTTTGGCCAATCCACCTGCATGTGTATAATAATGTATTTGTATAAACAAAAATAAACACCCATTTTTGCATTGTAATAAGAAAACAGACGACTGGGAAAGGATTTAAGTTCTTAAACAGTTCTGTTTCTTTGTTAGTAAACAGAAAAGAACTGTGTGCATTGTGTTGACGGTGGGACAGATACTGTGAAATTGCAATTTAGATTGATCGTCTGTCGAATAAAGAGTATTGAACATGATCATTATGTATATTATATAACCCCATATAGGCTTTGGTAAATATGAGTTCTGGGTTTTACATATTTTGGGGTTTGAGGTTTTATATATAGACAGTGAGTCTAATCAGTCATGAGGCTTAGTGTATAAATATTGTGAAAAATAAGCAAAAGACAAGAAACCTTAAACTGTATGTAATTGATCTTCAAGAGATTTTTTAAAGGAAAAAATGATCTTTTCTTTACATACTATCTTCTGTCGGCTATTTTACATGAATTTACTAGAAACTAGACACTCGTGCCCTTAGGAGTTACTTAAATAATTTTGATGGCAACAGTTGTGAACATTAGCCAACATTTCAGTTCCAAATTTTCTCGGTGTCCAAATGTGGAGCTGATATTTGACATGTAACCATTTGTTTATAAGCTTTACACTGTCAGTCTACAAAGCGTCCATTGCAATTACAATTTTTGTTTGCCTTCAGCAATACATTTTAGCTGATGTATGATAATACCACAAATATTTAGGTGTGTAGATATACTTACAAAATGCCTTTGTTAGTGGTTAGCTCGTATCTGTATTGGACTGATTTGTATATTGCATTACAATACAAAATATGGCCAATAGAACAAAATTGGAACTAAGGTTTAGCAAGCCAATTAGTAATACACTTTAAGCGGGCTATAGTACGTTTTCGAAGAGCGGTCTTTGGTGCTTGGATGGGCAGGGATGATGATCAAGAGTAAAGATGTACTGTCTTCTGGTATATATTTGCCAGTTGTCCAAAGATATCACTTTTGTCCAACCTTCGGTCATTTATAATCTGAACAGGTATATGTCCTGTAAGTAAGTATAAGCTGCCCTCTGCAAACCTTTTACAACCGACCAATTCTGAAAGACCTTTTGATATTATGAAGCCCAGCTATTTGAAGTCAATTTAAAAGAGCCGGGAATCGAATTATTTTGGCTATAGTTGAAATGAAAAGCCTTTGAAATCGTGACGTGAAATCGGCAAGTGAATGGAATCATAAAGCTATAATCTTTTAAAATCAATGGAGTTGGTGGCTAGTTACCATCATTGCAGAGGCCACATTTCTTTTTTATTTACTTCTTTCATGAAGATCAGCAGTGGGGTGAGTAAAATGTAATCAGGGACTGACTGATGTAACATGGATGTTAATATCAGCGTAGAATGGATAGGGTTAACGTAATTATTTTTTGTGGTGCCTTTTTTCAATCCAAATAATTCTATTGATATTTTCCTTGGTAAGTAGCCTCCTCTCCATGCTAATGGAACAGTTTGGTCACATGGTTGGAAGATCGGTCTTGGGAAAAATACACTATAGCTTAATGTGATTACTGTATCTCTAAAAGAAATGTGACATTAGTGATTGTTATCAATGTGTAGCGCAGAATCTTCTTGGCGTTACCCAATGTGGTATAAACTCTTGACAGAATTCTCTGTGTAAGTCTGTAGGACATATTTTTATGTCATTCATGTCTACAATTGATCTGCTTTGTGTTCAGTTAATTTTAAGACATAGTTAATTTGTTTATTTTGAAACGTGCAAATTGACAAAAAAAAAAAACAAAGGAAAAGGCTTTGGTATCCTTATTCCTAACAAGTAAAATGTTTAATAATATATATTTTTGAGAGCAACAGTTATTCTTAAACCCGTAAAGGTCCATTCATACTTCACTGCACTGCATTGCAGTAGAGTGCAAATGGATGAAAACCATCTCTGAATCAACACAGCAGCAGCGCAATGCAATTTGAAATGTGTTGCTGGTACGTTGAGTCAGAGATGGTTTTCATCATTTTGAATGGACTGCATTGCAGTGCCGTGAAGTATAATGGACCTTTACCCCCTAGCACTACCTGCATTTCATACAGGAAATTTGATTGGATAATTTGATGTAATATTCATTTCAATAACAAAATTGAAATGCGGCTTCCAAATATTTAAGCTCTAGCCCTCTTCACCCCTACCACTATTCTAACCTTGATGCTGATTGGCTAAAAAAATCACACAAGTTCTGTTTTGACCAATCAGCAGGTAGTTCTTAAGGCAACTGGTGCTTGGCATTATGGAGCTTATTTTGAAAAAACAGCCTAAATTTCTAAAAAAGGGCTGCTGAATATGTATCAAATTTGAGCCAGTAGCAAGTTGCATGAAAGCCTTTCAGGTTGGACAACATCATAAGACTTACCTCTCAAGATATTATAATGAATAAGTTTTTGACTAATTAATTAAACTGTGTCTTAATTAACTGAACAAACGGTAACTGATTTGCATACCAGAAACGGGCTGATTGAAGTTGCAGGAAAGACTGGATATGGTGCTCTCCTTTTCTATATGTGTGTGTGTTTAGTCTCTGTTAAGACTTATGAAATCAGCCCCTCTCAAACCTTGCCTCATCTGTGTTAGTCTTTTCTCCCAAAGAATACAGGGGTTTTAATGGAACATGTACATAGTTTTATACGCTGCTTGTGTAGATATTGCACAATATGGAATTGGATGTTTTTGGCGAGATGGAAATTTGCAGCAAATGAAGTGATCCCACTATTCTACAGTGTGTTTAGAAAAACAAATGACTTCATTTCATTCCATAGCTATCTTGTCGTCTTTTTTGTGTAATGCACTGTATATTGCCCTATTGACTTAACACAGTGAATTCTGTCAGATGCCAGGGGATGCCTTTAACCAATCCCAAAACTTGGTTTGGAAAAAAAAGTGCACCTTTTTGGTGGCGCACTGTAAAGATCATCGTCAAGGTTGAGGGCGATCAATGAATCCACTGATTTATTTATTTATTTTTAACCATAATATGGCTATGAAGTTGCACATAATGTTAATTAAAACAACATCACTAATGAACTTGACATCTTTTTAGAATGTTAAAACATCGATTTTTGAGCAATTCTTGAGATAATCCAAAAGTCATTATTAAAAACCTTCATCTGTATATTTTTCCTCAACAGCTTGCCATATAAACAGTACATTACTCTATAAGTTCAGCACAATGCATTATGGGATTGGTTACAAGCACCCTCTGGTTGGAGGCCATTGTCACAATCCACTCAGCACTGATAAAGTCTAAGAATTTCACCCAACAGTTCTGTGTTTCAGAGGGTGTGACGCCCATTTTGTAGGGTCACAAATTGTTTTTTTGAATGTCAGTTTGTTTCAAATGAATTGGACATGATTTCTTATATCTGCATAAAAATTGATTTTAACAGTGTGCCTTTTACTTACAGTAGAGTAGATCATCTGACATAAAACTGACAATTTTTATGGCACTCTACTAACTCTTGTCATGAAGTGCGAACAGTAACCTATGGGTATCATTAACCTTAGACTTAAGTGCATAAATGGCATGTAATGTAGGAACTTCATTGTGGACAAGAAGGTTAATATTTTAAGACAAAATAAGATGCATAGTATTCAAATTTAAGATGCCTCCACTTTTATCATGTATGGCTTAGCTTCATCATGCTATTTTTCTTCTTTATGCTGCAGTAGAATACTATGTTGGCATATACATTATTTTATAGACAAAAGTCTATCATAGCAATATCTTGTGGTCGTGTAAAACAACTTAATTTCATGAGCAAGTTCATGAGAGACTTCAGTGTGTGAGAATTTATTACAAATATGCCTCCCAACAACAACAACAACACCATGCTTTGACTGAGTGGTGGGTTTAGAAATCGTTAGTCAATCATTTGATCCTATTTTACAAGTGGTTAAGTAAGGGGAAAAATAAGACCGCAGGTATTTGCACTGATTTCATGATATGGTACAGTAAACAAGCTGAATGGATTGGCCGTACCAGAGTTCTCAAGCATTTGGAGATATCTGTGGTGATTTAAAGCCTGAGGCTGTTAGGAAGCGATATGCTATTTAATTGTATTGAATCAATTTACAAATTCCTTGGAAGATTGTGACATGCTCATTCAACAAGGATACAATTCAGTAAGCTACACATATACATTCTATGTAGTGGCTGGGGGAGAGGGGTCTTATTATTATAATCATCTTCAAAACCAGGGGTGCATTTTCCACTTGTGGTGAACGGGAGTTACTGAACTGCGCCATGAGAATTAAGACTAGGCTCTTAGCCTGGTATTCTGAAAGGGAGTCTAACTTTAGACCTGGGTTTTAAACCAGGGTTAGTCCTACATGAGTGGACTTTTTCTCCCTTTCAAAATGCTCTGATTTTTTTACATTTTTAGAGTATGTTTGAAGGAAAAAAGGTCCACTCAAGTAGGACTAACCCTGGTTTAAACCTGGATCTAAAGTTAGACTCCATTTGAGAATGCCAGCCTTATTGCTCATGACAATATGTTGTTGTCAAATTAAGTTGTTTTGCAGGATCATTTTGCATTTTTTCTTCTTTTTTAAATTATTTAATAATATTAATCCATGTTGCTTTCATCTATATACAGTGTCAAGACAGACAATGGTGGCACACCTAGGTCTGCCAGGGAAAGGACATTTCGGTAGGGTTTTGGGGTTGGACAATAAATGTTTATCTCGAAAATGTGATGGGCTAGGTGGCCTTACATGTATGGTCTGGTGATTGCAGATTATAATTACAATTGATGACTTGTTCTGATATAATGAAGGAATTTCTTATCAGCTTGCAATGATAGTGGCGAAATGTTTCGAATACAATTGTGAACTATTCAAGAGGGGACTTTGGTGCAGGACTGTATTTTTCCTCCATTAATGGCAATTAGATGCAATTGCTCCAAGAAATGGAAAACATTGTGTGAGACATTGTCCTTGTTCTAAGAAGAACATTATGAACTATTGTGATAATAAAATTCCCTTTGATCCAACATTAAGCGTAAACTTTTGGTGGTTAACAACAGAGATGCCAGATTTCAGTTTTTTATCTGAATTCTGATTTTTTTTACTCCCAAATTTCCGCAATTTTATTTATTTTCAGCCTGTTTTGGGTCTTTTTTACCCAAATTTACGCTCTTTTTCAGATTGTTTGGGTAATAATAATAATAATATGCAGGCATTTATAAAGCGCTCTTACACAAGTGGTATCACAGCGCTGTTCAATTACTATTATTATTACGCTGCCGATAGGAAATCTTCACAATCATGTCGCTTCATCTGGGAGGCTGCTCTAAGACATGCCTTACAAGCGCACATGCCTATCAGCACTTATATTGTAATATCCCCCACAACAGCTCCCCAGATTTCGCTTGGGTCGACGAGGCAATCGCGATTAAGTATCTTGCCCAAGGACACAAACACGTTGACAATTTGACATCAGCGGAACTCGAAACTCACGATTTACAATGTTCTTATGATCATGAGTCCTGCGCTCTATCCGTTGCGCCACACTCACTGGCATCTCTGTAACAAATGGAAATATGGTGAAGCTGGTCCCCTGCTTCAAAAGTGAAAGGGTCCTTGTTCCTTGCTCATATTCTGTCACTGGTGAATTCTGAAATGCACAAGTGGCTCTTAAACTCATACTTGGAAGAGTGACCATAGATGAATAGAAAGAAATCATTGTAGTTATAAGCTGTTCACATTCACCTAATGATGAGGAATTTAGAGTGTGACCATTTTACGAAAATATCATGTGACTGATCGACAAAGTGCCTACTTTGAATGTGTTAACGTGATTTGTAAGAAATTGCTTGAGGTTGGTGTTGACTTAGAAATGTGCTGTGTTAGACTCAAAATGGTAACTGTGTATGAGTCAAATGTTGATCAGACCAATCATAAAAGTTTCACTTAAGTTTTCCAAATTCTTAAATTTACTATGCATTATGTGTTTTTTCTTTTTGTGAAATAGATAATGGTGCACAGTTAGTAGTGTCACATCCCAAAAAAACAACCATAAACTTATAATTTGAAGTTTTGAACAAAAACATTGTGTAAATATTGAATAGACTTCATATAAGGTGGCTTAATGTATTCTGTTTGTTAATTTGAGCATCGCTAATGGATGTCATTGTTTCAAGGTTTTGTGTCAAAGGTCAGAGGTCGTCACTCACAAGTGAACTATGTCAGTGTATTCAATTGTGCTTCATAAGGTCAGATTTTAATTGGGTCAGCTGGGAGACTGCATTTTGTAGCATATTTCCAATAATGTATATCAAATGAGAATGTGTACCCTTACAAAGACATCTCTCTCATAAACCATTACTTTGATGTACAAAATTTTCACAATTTTAATTATTTTTTTTTAAATTGCTCAAATTTGCTATATATTTTGGTGTGTCTTTATACTTGATTTCCATAATTCACAGAATTCTCAAAAATAAAATCTTTGCAAAAAATAACGCTATGTTGTCGTCAGTCAACTGTTCCCATTTGATCTACAAAATGGTAAAATCGAGAAAATGCAATCTCCCCTAACTTGAGCCGCCACAGGACTGAAGTTATACTTTTTTCTGACATGAAATTACTTATCACATCAATTGTCTTTTTGCTGTATTATGTTATCCTCGTATTCCATCGGTATTGTACATGATTCGATATATTAATGAGATGATATGTACTACTTTAAATGTATTATTTTGTGCTTGTATTCATTATTTCTCCCTTAGCCATATTGTATTTAGCAAAAAACAGAAAGCAATAAAAGTTGTGGCTACAAAGCACTAGTAACATCTCATTTGAGGGGTAGGTAAATTACACTATTTATTTGGTGTTCTGGAGATCAGTTATTTCAATCCTAGATGTGAAGTTCATGACTTACATTATATTGACAGACCTTTGTGGAATGAGAATCATACTGCTTTAGTGAACATGGTCTATGAAATTAAACCCTATTGTATTCAGCGGGCAGTTGCTAAAACAAAAGTGTATAGTGATTTTACCTTCGAGTCAGTGACGTCAGTGCGTTATGAGTGGTCGCAGCATGAAATTGTGAGCGTTGATTCAAAGCACTGGCATACGTACGCGCGCGTATATAGTCGGTACGAAAATGCACATGCAAAACATCTGTCTGAACGCGCTGACGTCACTGACTCGAGGAAGATAGATGGACTATAGAGCATCAGTTTTCAAGAAGATAGCAATTTCAATCTGATGAACAGGATTGCCAATCCAACAATCACACAATACGTCAGCCTCGTATTTTACCAGTGAATCTTAAACCTTAGAGAACATGGTCTATGAACTTAAGCCCTATTGTATTCAACAGGCAGTTTTAAAAAAAAAAAACAAAGTGTGGAGCACCAGTTTTCAAAAGAAAATAACAATTTCAATCCGATGAACAGGAATTGCCATATCCACAATCGCACAATATGTCAGCCTCATATTTTTAACATAGTTGTCTTTGGATTTTCCAGCTTACCATATTAGATTTTTTTTTTGCCAGTATTATTGTTGATGTCAGTTGCCTTCACAGCTAAAGTTTAATTGCAGCAAGTTGTAGCGGGATCCGGCGTTGGCTTGCCAGAACAGCCGAGTTAAAAAAAAACATGTCATCACTTCCTCTTATGTTATGGGTGGACATAGTTTTGTGAACTTCATGGCAGTTAGTGCGACATGATGAGGTCCACCAGGGTGAATTAGTCATTTGGTAATTCTCCTTACTAAGCTTGGTTAGAGAACAAAATGACGAAATAAAAGCCTTCGAGTCACTTTCAACTGGCTGCAACTGGAACATCCAACTCTTCGTGTAGTGACAAATCAGGACAAAAATGGAAGAAGTCAACCTTTTGGAGGGAAGCAATTTTTTCCTTCTTCCCCCAGGATTAAAAAAAAAGTTCCAAAGGGAGTACTCCCTAAACCATTTAATGCTGGGTAGTGGCCTTACGCAACCCATAAGAAGACCAGCAATTAACATAGTTTATGATTTGGAAGATTTGACTCCAACGTTGTTCAGTTTAACCTTTTTCAGTATTGGTTTGTTTCGTCTCAATCCAGTAACCTCTCATTGTAACTTTTTTCAGTTTTGTCTCTCTCTCCAACCACACCAACCTCTGATATTAACATGACTGAATTGATATGGAGGACAAGACTAAAATTTGTCACACTTGAACCCTCTTGTAGGTCATCTTGTACAAGTTCATTAGGTGAAATTGTTTTGGTGTTATAATACCAGAGATGCTCAAGAAGTCTTCCAGAGTTCATGCTCAATTCGATACCAGTGAAGTGGTGTCTACTCATCTTTAAGAATTGTCGGTGAATGTCCATGGCTGTTAGTCATTTGACCTGTATCAATCACACCACTCCATCATGAGACATGCTTTAGTGGATAAGATCGCTGTGTAGTTGCTACATCGAGCCGTACGGAATAGAAAAGAGATTCCACTCATTGTTTCACTACACATTCAATATTATTCCCCATTGTCTCATCACCGTGTACCCTCCCTTGGGTGCTGAGACAGCTTGGCCCCTAGGGTTTTGTGAAAAAAATTTGACAAATCAGCCTATTTTTACGTATCAGCGTCCCCCACACCCTGAGTCCTCCAGGTCCTGGGTACACGCCTGGTTCCTTTCCTCTATGTTTGATTTCATACACTTCCAGTTCTTAAACTTTGCCTTTGCTGCTGATTTTTTTCTGTCTGAGGCTTTCTCAAATCATAACCGCCCATACAATTCTGCTGGGACTATAACCCACACCATCACACCTAAAATGCAGTGGTGCCATTTTGGTGCATTGTTGTTCTGACCCTGTGGCATACTAATGTTTATATATTCCCAGTAATTCTGAAGCAAAATTCTGGTTACGGGCGCATTCCATAAGCCCGGAAGTGTGTGACAAAGGCTTGCACAACAATTCAATAGTGCAGTTCAATGGCATTGCACGTACGCATTTGTTTCAGAATTATGACACGTGGTTAATAGTAAAATAATGAAAAGTGAAATCTTACCTTTCTGTATTCCTGGCCCACTAGAATGGTGCATTATGCAATATCTTGTGGAAAAGACTCCAGGATGGTCTAACTCCTCAGACTATTCTAAGAACCTATGTCCCATCTTCCTTCCACACACCACCAATTGGTACCACCCCGGGCTTTTTCAAGGGGTGCCAACATCTTTCTATGGGGCACCCTCTCATTAGGGGACGTACTTGTTATTCTATGTACACCCGGCACCCGGTTCCAACACCTGGTGGCTTATAGTGAGAATATACTAAATTCTGTTTATATTCTAATTTCTAAACTCTTATTGAAAGCTAGAATGTATCATCAGTCACATTTTTTCTACCCATCCCCCAGAAGTAGCAACATATTCAAGTTTGTATGATTTTGGGTAGAATATGCTACAGCCTTATTTCGGATACCATTTCACACCAAGCCAATGGCTTTTTTATTTAGCTTCTTATGCCCTTTGAGGTGGCGGCCATTTTTTCAGTAGAAAACTGCGCACACATACATAATGGAAGTGTAGTTTGTTTCCAAATGTCAGAGGTATAAAGACAAAATTGAAAGCTTACATTGGGAAATTAAGAAATACAGACCTGCTTGGTAAATTAACCTCATAGTATAAGCGCCCTCAATGGCAGTAGTCGCATAGATTCAAACCTGTTTTATAAGGTTAGGTAACTTTTATCATCTCTCTCACTCTAAGATTTTCTGATATTTGACAGACTTTAGCTAACTAATACAGATAAAGTAGCATATTTCTGAGTGGAATTTTTGTGAACTAAAATTCCCAAAAGAAGTGGCCAACTTTAAATGGCCATTCGAACCGCATACTATTCTCTAAAATTGCACTATTGTGGAGGAAGGAACATATTTATGATTTCACTTCGGCCCCAAAAAAGTTATAACCATCTATGCTTAAATATCAACTTGTACCCAATGGCAGCGCTTGGTAGTGGTGTATTTGTATAAATTCGTAATCTGTTTTGCACATCTAGCATAGAGACATTTGTTTTCAAATGCCAATTGTCCAAAGCTAATTATTCAGAATTTTTCCTCACAGAGGATATACTCTTTTTTCCTCACAGAGGATATCCCTGGGGGTAATGGTCGTATGTACCGCACCTAATGGGTTTTGGTATCATTTGACTGTTAAGAATGCAGCAACTTAACCTTAAATTGGATTACTTTATACCCAATTCAGGTTAATTACATTTTGGTAAGGTCATGAAAATGCCTTACGTTTGAGGGTCTCTCTGTTTGGGTTCATCACCCAAATGTCCAATTCCGGGTCAGTGACACTAAAGATGCAACTCTATTTTAGTCACCTCGGAGAAAACTGATTTTAAATTGGAAGTTAACCCATGATTCACCTGGCCATTAAAGGTGCTTGTTCCGATTGTCTTTGTGACCCCCCTGATTTAACCGGAATTGTATCATTTTGATACCAGATGAAGGCCGTATTTTTATCTCATTGTCATAAACTGATTGCAGCCTTTCAAATCCTTTCTCATCATATACAGATAAACAAGGCGAACTACGTTTTACGCGATGCGTAAAATATGTCCTCACCGATATCGCGATCACTAAGTGAACCCCAAAAACTTTAAACTGCACGCAGTCCACCTTAATTTTGGCCATCACTAGCTCACCAAAAATAATGGTTACTCAAGAAAAGGACTCAAGAAAATCTAAAAATTCAGCATGCAAAAATCCCTGAAAATTCACTAAATTAGTAAAAATATGATAATTTACTCAATGTGGCAACACTATTTTTTGAAAAATCATGCGATCCACAATTTAAATTTGGAACCCATACGGGGTCTGGAAAGCGTCGAAACATTGAATTTTAACGTTTGTCACATTTTTCCAAGAAATGTAAACAGGCTGCAACCCAAAAGAATGACCACCCCTAATGTAACAACGAAACAAAAAAATTCATCCAAAATCTAATCGGTCGAGAACTTCCAGCCCACTTCCTTCTACCAGTTACCTCTTATACACGTTACGAACTCCAGAAACTTGTACCCAGGCTTGCGGGAACAATTCATAATATGCAAATTGATACTTAATTATAATATTTTCCAGTCCCACAATCTAATCAGGTTGAGAACGCATCAACCCGCATCTTTCAACCAAGTTACATCATCGTAGCCCTACAAAAACTCAGATAAATGTACACAATTTGACATTCTGTGCAAATGACCTTTTTCCCTTGACCTTTTTCCCCTCCCTGACAGACCCAGGGGAGGACCCTGGGGGAAGGGAATGAATTAACAAGGGGAGTAGGGGGTATCCCCCTATACTATATACAAAGTTTGGCTACTCTAGCAGATCTATAAAAAACGATATGCCCAATGTCAGGTTAAACATTGTTATCACGACAACTGACATACCGACATAAGGACGGGACATACGGACGGAACATACGGACGGAAACTACGGATCGGACATACGGCGGACATAAGGACGGGAGCCCATTGTATAGTCCCCTCCCGAAAATTCGTTCGGCGGGGAACAAAAAAACTACCTTTTTAATGGTTAACCATCATATTAGCACAGAATGAAGAGGGCGTGGCACTATGCATTATTCACGTCTCGCATAAAAAGGCAAGTTTGTTTCCCACGGTACTTGATGGTCAGTGTGTACACGGGTCAGGCCTCATATTAAGTAGAGAAAGACGATAGACAAAATTGGAACAAGCACCTTTAAAGCTGCATTTGTGATCACGCATTTATGTTTAGTCATTGTTCACTAGGATCCTTGAGGAAGCTATTCACAACTTTTCAGTTGATCCCGACTTGCGGTTCTGTGTTATGAGCAAATGGTTGTTTCCCACGGTCCTATAGCCAATATGCTGTAATTTCTGCCGTTACGGACAGAGAACAAATAAAAAAAAAAAATTGTTGAATTTCTCACAGATTCGACCAAATTTAAAGATTAGGTACGTGTATGTGGATTACTAAGGCTTACAGTTCAGATGATACAATCTCTCAACTTTTTTTTAGGTGGTTAGTCGCGGGGACGAGGTTGTGGATCACAAAATGCCATTAATAAGATATTTGATAGGTTATTATTATCCTATTTTGTAAACATCTCTCATTTTTAAAATTAAAAATGGAGATGACTTATATATCTATGTGTCGCTGACCCTGGAATTATTTTTTTTTTTAAATAAATCATTGCAAATGCTTCCTTGAATTTTTTTTTTCTCATCTGTATACTCCAAATGACAAAATATAGGTTGGCTGATCCCTTAAAAATAACCCTTTTCATGACCATGATGAATTTCTCCAATTTTGGAAATGAACTTATTTATGCTGATATAACATGTTTTTGATTGTTTTAATAGGCTGGCTTGTATATGCACATCACCATTATCTTTCATGGAAAATGAAAAAAAAATAAAAACAATAAAATGCCTCATATTCAAGAAATAAATTTTTTGACTGCATTGTGTTATTGTCTTCTGTGTCCTATTTGTGTTATATACATGAAACTAGAAAAAAGGGTAAGAGCTTCTAATTGCTTAAAATGTGTCCAAAGGAAACATGAGTGATAGGTTTTGAACACTTCATTTTACTAAAAGGCTGTCGCTCAATTTCCTAACAAATTGGGGTTTTTTTTGCATGTACATAACGTTTGTCCACACACTAATTACTGCGAAATAGCTCCAAAATTTGCATTTTACACAGTATTCTATAGTACTACTATACCACACAAAAAGGTTTACTCTATCAAATAAAATGTGATTCATTTCAAACTTTGGAATTAAAGACACTATCAGTGATCTACCCGAAAGAGTCAAAATATTTTAAATTTGTTGGAATACCTTAAAAAGTCTGTAGAATTCTCTAAGTTATTTTTCCAAGCAAAAATCAATAGAAAAGGAAGAAAACAGCAGTGTCCATTCAATTACATGGTGTAGTAAGTGTCCGTACAGACAGTAATGACAAAAATATTGTATAATGTCCTTGTTTCTCTTTAATGACGCATACAATTTTTTTTTTATCAAGATTGGCTTTTTATGTGTTAAACATAACAACATCTAAATTTGGGATTTCTTGGCCTCCACTGCCAGGCAACACATATTCAACTTATTCCAAAAGGGTGCCTCCAATTTTTTGGGGTGTGTGAGGGGGTCACTGGAAGGGGGAGCATGGCCCAATTGAGTTTGACAGAGTGTGCAGCCATGGGGATGAGGCTGCCCATCTCAGAGTTCTCCTTGAAATTCAAATGCTGATATTTCTCAAAAGGAGTCTGACTTTAAAACGTGGTTTAAACCAGCCTTAGTCCTTCATGATTGCACCTTTTTCTGTTCGCGATACTATGTAAGTTAAATTTAACAGGCGAGAAAATTCCTAATTGATTCTGTCCATCCATGAGGAATTTTCGCATTTATTACAGCATGTTGAAAGGAAAAAAAGCCCCCTCACTGACGGGGATTTCCGTAACCTGACCCATCTGACACTTTTTCTGACACACGAATTCGGAAACCTTAACCGAATAAACCTGTGCTTTATTCTGTGAAGGGTTTCCGAATTCATAAGTGTGTCAGAAAAAAAAGTGTGTCAGATGGGTCAGGTTACGGAAACTCTCCTCACTGATCCTGGTTAAAATCCGGTTATAAAGATAGATTCCTTTTGAGAATACAAGCCAAAGCAGGGGGGGTAGGACACGATCTGCTCAATTTGGGCATTGGGGATTTCCAAACGGTAATTTGGGGAACTGCTACGTGCATTTACTATGGCAGTCTCGGTCCCAGTGACATTAAAAAAATTATCTCTTAAACCTTTGTTCAAAAGTAATATCATGATAAATTAATAAAAAATTATTGACTTCAAAATCCATCAGGGTTAGTGGATTAACCCCGCTGCAAAATAGTGTAATTTTCAATAACGGTCATTTAGATTTAAATATTCGTGACCAGGCCTAGTCTTTAGTCAAGTGTGTGTGTAACCGTTCGATATGCGTAAGAGCGCCCTCCTACCGTTAAGTCTTTGAAACAGACTAGCACCCGGAAGTTGATGCCGTTTTGAATTTGCTGTTGCTGTTAGGTTGGCATGTCCTACCCCCCTGAGCCAAAGTGATGATGAAAAAGCAACATCTATGTAAGTGCATTTGTTAAAGGGATTAGCAGCGATTTGCTAATCCGAAAAATGAAAAAATCATCAAAATTCATATTTTTATATTTTTGTTACTGGCATGGATATGCGAACATAACCTGCAGTGGTTGGATTTAAATCCGTGTATTAAAGACAAGGCAGTACTTTTTATCTGATTTTATAATTTCTATAAGTGCGTATCAAAATTCCGACTTGAGATCAAAAAAGCCTTTCCCGATGAATATCACAGACTTTCATGTGATATGGTGCACCACAATCAATACATTTTGGGCCTCAAATCAACATTATTGAATCTGTGTGTTTCTTTTATAATACTGGGGTAAAGAGCCCAATCAGCTGTTTCCGTGTAGGAGTTTTTGAGACGCCATCAAGAACTATTTCTATTTTCCGGGAGACAGTATGACAAACTTTCATCAATACTTTCATTTTTTTTTCACTATTTGGTGGTTTGCTTCTACATTAAAGCAGTTCCCTGATTTTAAGTTTAAAAAAAGCATTTCCACCGGGTGTTCCGAATTCTCTTGGCCTTATCGCTTCTAATCCCTTTTAAAGGGCCATGGCCCCTCACAAACAGCCTCATTTCCCCCATAACCCCAAATTTTACTGTAAGTGGTCAAGGATTTTTTCTCAGGAGAAATCTAATACTTTTAATTTTAGGGTTTTAGACCCCAGTATTTAGTACGAAATTTTGATTTGGAATAAAACCTTACAAACTTAACAATGGTCTCTCTGCTACGCACTGGTCCGTATAACATTTCAATAATTGTCCTCATAGGGGGTAACGTTTGTATTATTTACAAAAAATGTGTACACCATCTAACCTGCCAAAAGATTTTGCCTGCATTGACCGTCACATGTCAACTTCATCTATAGGGATAACAAGCATTATTATATGCGAAAATATGATTTGCTTGGAAAAATTAGGTTTGCCCTCCTTGTGACTTATTTAGGTCAGCTGTTAAGCCCAGAGTTTGGCACTTTGCGTCACTACCCCTACCCAAACCGAAGTTGAGTGCCCCCCCGGATGTACCTCATGCAAATTCCTGCATTCAACACAAAATGGAGTATTGCAGATTTGAATGATTTGATCATATGTAAGGCTACACTCTGTTTCACCTTGTCCGGGCAATTGCTGGCATCGCCCCAAGTGTGTTCATCATTAACAAAGGGCAACATAACACACTTACTGCTGCCTGTAATCCTTTATTTCATGATTTTCCCTGCTGCGATAAGGTGAAACAGAGTTCAACTTGACCTCACATGGACCTTGACTTTGGTATGTGACCATTGACATATGAAGTTCCCGTGTTGCATCTATGACTTAAGTTTGGTTTAATCCATCGGTTAACCCTTTTTCACAACAACAGACAATCAACAACAGACTAACAACATGGACCAAGTGATTCCTATGTGTCTTCCTGCCTTTCTTAAGGCAGGCGACACAACATAAACAACTTGGATTTTTTTGTGGGATTGTTTGCTTCATTTTTAAAGGCCTGCAAAGTGAACACACAATTTTTGTTTTGCACACACACATCCCTTCAGTAAAAATTGACTAACTTCCTCTCTTTTGAGGGGGTCCTCAATACAAATGAATCAAAGTGGTCTCATTTTATTTTTTTCACCTAACTGGTAAATGCAGTAGCGTCAGTGGGCGTACGACCGTGGGGGCAGGGGTCAAGTTGGCCCCCTCTGGCTCGAAAGCGGGACGATATGGAACGCAAAATATGCATTTTCCTCCCCCTTTCACACAGGGAATGGCGACCAATTTCAGCCTAAATGTTTTGTGGCCAAATTAAAGTAAATTCTCGCGATTTTTGCCAGCGCTTTCGCCAAATTCATCAAGTTCATACTTAATTGTAGCAAATCACACCGGACGACTAAAAAAAACCACGAATTTTGCCCCTACCTCTGGCGGGACGACTTGGAATTTTCCCCCTCTGGATTGACTAGATCGGTACACCACTGTTTGCGTACCACGTGGGGCAGGTTTCCACCCAGAAGCTTTGACAGGGAAAAAAGCCTTTGAAAATCTGCTAAATCAGCCTTTTTCCTGCTACCGAGAAATGTTCACACCTCCGACCATGAAAATCTGCCTCAAAAACCGTGAATTTGCCTGCTCAAATAAAGTTACCCCGTTTTCGCCCTGGTAAATGAAAGACCCTTTTTATATTGCCTTTTTGGTCACAGATGGTCCACTTTCTGTTGCAGAATTGTATCAATTGCCTTAAAGGTTTAGGCAATTTTCCGGAAACTATTTTAATATTACCTGGCTGGGATGTAACTGTCCTGACGTGTTGGTTGAAACCTTCATTTTTGACTCTGCTTTATAATCCTGAAAAAGTCTTTGAACAAAGCTTATTGAAAAGAGATAGAAGAGCTTGTTGATTACTGTCAAAGTGATAATTTTCGCGCGTGTAATTTTTTTTCGCTTTCATCAGAGCGATTTTTTAAACATTTTTGCTTGTTTTAATTCGCTCATTTTTCATCTATCCTACATCTACCTACACACAAATAAACATTTTTCGCGGGTTTTTAATTTCGCGCAAGCTTCAGAATGTGGCGAAAGCGCGAAAATAATGTAGCCGAAATTTCCACTTTACAGTATTATAGCGCCACCCATTGTTGTTTGAGCTCGTCCCTGAGTCCGGTTTACCTTTCCCAGTATTTCCTACTACAAGCTAGTGCTGGTACACATTTATACTCCTTCAGTGGAGAGGATAAAATGGTGGACTTTGCTCAAGGATATAACACAGCATCCCTTGTGGAGGTTTGAACCTGTGATCTGATGATTATAAGGGAGTTTCTGTACCCTGACCCATCGACACAGTTTTTTTCTGACACACATTTGAATTTGGAAACCCTTAAAAGAATAAATCCTGGTTTACGCGTTAAAGGTCCCAGGAAATGAGATGATAACCCTACTCCAAGCTTTTATGGGACATTCCATTCCAAGAACATGGCCGAAAAAAGAAGAATACACTACCAGTGACATCATTATGAAACTATTGATTTCAGTCAGTGTCATGATAATTCAACAATCAACAGTCACTGGAATTTTTGTATTACGCTCTGAAAAATCATGATACTACAAATGATGTCATACAACCAACCCCAATTTATTGAATTCTTTCTGGTCCCATCCTTGTTGACTTGACCACAAAACAAGATCAATTCTATTTGCAATTGTCCTTGGACCTTTAAGTTTCTGAAATTCATAGTATGTTCAAAAAAAGTGTGTTCAAAAAAAGTGTGTCAGATTGGTCAGGTTTATATGGAAACTCCCCTAGATTACCTGTGCTGCCCTTGGTGTTTGATTCTAACAGAATAACTACTCTGCAACACACATGTGCTCCAAATTTAATTTTATTTAACTTATTTGTAATTACTAAATCTGCAGACGTGGCTATGGCGGTAGAGGCTACCAGCCACGCACAAATGCCGAGTCACCACAAATGGCGAGTCCCCACCGCAGCAAATTACAATGAGCCCACCTCCCACTAGTTACGGAGGAGGGGGGATATGAGCCTGAACTGAGCCCGCACCACCACAGGCACCACCACAGACTGAGCAGACTAGTCAAGTATTATGATTTACATATGCTTCACACTTATGTGGGACATGGTGGGAGGGTTCCCTAGACACCCCCAAATTAAAATTTTTGTCCCCGCGAACGCGTTCGAACGGGACTATGAAAGATGCAGCGTCCGTTCTTCCGTCCGTTCTGTGACAAAAATGTTAACCCAGTTTTTATACCATTATCTGAAGTTTCGCGTCAGGGCGACAAGAATGTACTTGGTGTAAGAAGCGGGTTGATGATTCTCCCCTGATTAGATTGTGGCCGTAAATATGCTAATTAAGTACTAAAATTAAAAAAAAAAAAAAAAAATTTTCCTGTAAGGCCTGTTGTTAACAAGTTTTCGGGAGTTCCGTAAGGCGTAAATAATTATGTAAACTTGGTGGAATGAAGGAAGGGCTGGAAGATTTATCTTGACAACAATATAAAGACAAATATTTAGGGCCATATTTCGGGCAAATTGAGTATGCAAATGAGCTAATTAAATGCGAAAAATCAGCGTACTTGCTATATTTTTGAAACGGTACATTGGATACTCAAATTCCTGCAACTGCGGATATCACTATAAATTGGCACAAATCGTTTTTGCAATTTTAAAGTAGTGATATATGCGGCTTAGGTATGCAAAATAATGAGCTTTAAATATGCTGTAATGTGCTTATCTCTCTGAAACGGTACAAATCGGGATAGGCAAATTCCTTCGCTCCATGAGACTACTATTCTATAGGGGAGGGGGGGTGGGGTGTTGGGGAGGGGGTTTGGTTGTTTGGGGATGGGAGGGGGTGTTGGGGAGGGGGGGGGTGGTTTCGGGGTTTGGGGGGGGGTGGGGTATTGCGGGGTTGGGGAGGGGGTGGGGTGTTGCTGGTGTTGGGGGGGAGTGGGAGGGGTGGAAGTGTTGCGGGTGTTGTTGGGGAGGGGGATGGGAGTGTTGCAGGTTGTTGTGAGGGATGAGGGCGTTGCTGGGTGTTGGGGAGGGGAATGGTCGGGTTGCGGGGTGTTGGGGAAAGGGAGGCGTTTTACAGACAGGGTATTGGGGTTGGGTTGGTGTGAGAGGGGTGTTAGGAGGGGGTGGGTGTGGTTTGCGTGGTGTTGGGAATGAGGTTGGGGTGTTGTTGGTGTTTGTGATTGTGTGGGTGTTATGGGCTGGGACATGTTTTTTTGCATGGTGTTTTGGTGGATGTGGTGGAGTTTTGCTTGTATTAGTGGAGGGGGTGGGGTGTTGCAAGTTGCATTATCACATGTTAGTGATGCGCAACATTCGACGGGACAATATTTTAACGCATGCGCGTAACTACGATTTCGCCTTTTTTTTCTTATGCTTTGTAATTAATCATCTTTTAGATCTATTTGAAGGGGAGGGCCCTCCCTTTAAATAATAATAAATTACGGCCGCTTGAACTCTCAATGAAGACAGAAGTAACATTAGAGCTCGTTTTTTTTCCAGTGTCCACTGTAAACAACAGTCCTCTGTGGGTCCAGTGGCTTTATCCTCACGCCTATAAGCGAGAGCACCGGTTTCTAGACCGTTGTCTTTTTCAGTTATTTAATTCAATGCTTACCAGTTTCTGCCGAGCCTTTATAATAATATTTTATCTTATTACTTTAAAAATCTAAATTTATTAAAAATGTTAAAAATCCAACGCCCTTAATTACATAATGATAGTGCGCATCCCATCCACCCCCTTGTCCACCACGAGGGTGTCAGTGAAAAAAACAAATAAATTAAAATAATCGGTATTATGAATAGTTTTCCTGTTTAAAGTGCTAGGAGGAGATTTTTAGGCTACGAATTTCTCTCAACTTACCAGGATCTCGCTGTAGCACCTACCAAGAACTTCCTGGAAGGTTTAGGGACAAACCAAGTACAAAATAAAACAGCAAACTTGTTTTGAACTTGCCTGACTATCGTTCGTAATTGTCCCCATAGAACACCGTGCTTTTGACTTCTGTCGTGCACGACATAAATACTAAATCCTCATATATTTAAGTCATAAAGAAGGCGTATTCGTCTTATTCACTTCAGGTGGTGGTGCTCTAATACATTGAAAGCATTCCAATATTCAAAAAAACCCGGGTCGAAAAAATGGGGGCGCTTCTTTGCTGGAAATCTCCCTCATGGCTCTTTAAAGTATTAATTATTCATGTAATTAACAAATATCATAACCTTCAGTACACTTAAGACACATCTATTTTATTCAAAAGAAGTGAACAATATTTGAAATTAAGGAATAGTCAAAAGTGAAGGATGTCTCTAGAAATTCCATAAGTTACCTTTTCAACTGAAGAATTAACAGAAATGAAGAAGCAAACGCAGGGTTTCAAAGATACAATCTCCATTCAATTTACGTGTTGTAGTAAGTGCCGAACGGACAATAATGACTAAAATTTTCCTATTTTGCCCTTATTGTCTTGCTTCTTTTCTGGTCCGATCATTTGCAGGTGTGATAGGATTCCTGTTCTTGTTACAAACTGCAAAAGTTGATTTTGATGAGTTTTTTCGATTTTCTTGATTTATGATAACATCATCTGATAGTTGCTTTTAAGTGGTAAAGGTCGTGCGCATTCCCGTGTTGGTCCAGGGGGTCCATATGGACCCACCTAAAAGACGCAGTCCCATGGAAATTTTCAATAAAACTCACGATGTCAAGAAGACTACTCTAAAACATTAGCACCAAACAAGAAAAATTGAAAATATTATTCGACCTTGAATTGGGGTGAAACATTGATTTTCAGAGTGCTTAATTTTCACCCAAAAAGGCCATTTTTTTGACCTTTTGTATGGGTCACGTGTGGTACCAATTCTTCACAAATTCCTATGGGACTGGTTAATGAAGTGCGGGTCCCATGGACATCCCCCACAGATGCTCCACAAATGGGACTCTGGACTCTGAGACCTTGTCCACTATAGTTGCTGCCATAATTGTTCCGAGGTCGTCAATGCGCACGCCTGCAATATCTTCATAAAAAGGGCGGAATTATCAGCCGATTAAACAATGGGATACCACCTACTCAACAAGCCATTCCGGCATTCAGCTTCCGATCACTTCCCGTGTTTTACGCACGTCAGACTCGGCACACGTTAAATAACTCGAAACTCTAAACATTCTGCATAGAGTTTGAGTGTTACCACCTGGGACACCCCCTATCATACAATCTGTGTCCTGATTCGCTCATTACAGACCCAGCATGAGATAGCCTCTTATTAACCAGTCAAAAGAGTGCTTCTATACCTTTGTGTAAACATACCACCATTCTTACAAATCTCTGATTTGCTCTTACATGATATTACCTTCCAAGTAACCAATCAAATAGTGCTTAGATTCTGAAGTATGGGCAGTAGTGCGGGAGTTTAAACACAAATTTGTTTCAAGATGTCCCTAAAAGAAAGGATGTCTTACCCAAGAAATCTTTATAACCAAATTGGCCAAATTGTGTACCTTTTGGATTCATTTTTACAATAATTCAAAAAACTACCCTACAGGTGCTTGTTCCGATCGCTTTTGGTACCCCCTGATTTAACCGGCAGTATTTAATTTTGATACAGATGAAAGCCCGTATTTTTTCTCATTGTCCTCCTGAAATTTCAGCTTCCAAATCCATTTCCTTCCCCAGATATTGACAAAAACTGCTGTTTTATTGCTTAACCAGCATATTACACAGTATTGAATATGGCGTTGCACTATGCATTATCGCATCTAGCATGAAAACCGCAAATTTTGTTCCCATGGCATTGTTTGGTCAGTGTATACAGTGTCAGGCTCCAAATCAACTCGAGAACGGATAGAAAAAATCAGAACAAGCACCTTTAACAAGTAGCATGAGCGAAACTAACCCGTAGCTTACAAAATCTTTTCTTAATCCCTAAATGCCTAACACAATTACTTGCCTGGATGTGAAAAAATCCAATTGCACTATTTTCATCTTGTATTGTATGTAAATCTGGGGGGGGATAGGAGGAATGTGTAAATTACTGTTGCTAACCTTGTGCTCTCATGGTGGTGGTTTTAATGGTTATTTTAGGGAAACATTTTGTGGGAGAGCTGGCCTAGCGGTTAGGGTGCTTGCAAATTTACCAAAAATCCCAGTTTCAAATCCGATGGGGGTCACTTGCTGGTATTTACTCGGGTGCTCAACTCTGGATTTCATGGTTCCCTTGATGGGCAAATGAATCATGAAAGCCCCCGCCTTGTAGGGGACGGTCCCTGTGTACAGAGAGTCACAACTGTACTGTACATTCATACCTCAGTGTCGAATACGATTAGGGTGTAAAACCCTGACTGTCCCATCTTTCCCCCAGTCTCAAAAATCAGGCCATGTTTAGGGTGTCCCGTATCATGGATAGCACACGGGGCCTCGGATCACAGCTTCTTAGTTAGTAAATCCGCATCACACAAGCCATTTAACCAATGACTTGTGGACCACCTAAGAAGAAGAAAACGTTACAGACATCATGAAGTTTGTCATGGTATGCGAGAGACCTCATTACCTTGTTGGTGAAATGTTGACCTTTGTCATATTCCCCAACCACCTACTCAGTGAAGGGGACCATGGGTGAATGAATTACATGGTTACTACGGGCTTGTGCCCTCCTCCAATATACCCAAGTTTGGATACTCGTCTAGTTCAACTAGGAAAAAGTATGGCCAAATGCTGACCTTTTTTGTTCAATATTGACTTGTGACATTTCCCCACGCCCTGTCAGATACAGGGGAGACCCTGGGAATGATATACAGTGGTTATTCGGGACTTGTGCCATCTCTATAATCTCCCAAGTTTGGCTACTCAAGCTCAGTAGAAGATAGGCCAAATGTTGAGCTTTTTGTGCAATAGACCTTTTTTGACATTTCCCCACCCCTCTGACAGACCCGGGGATGACCTGGTAATGCATTACATGGTAGTAGTGCTTTGTGTCTTCCTAAAATATATCAAAGTTTTGGCTACTCAACTCATCTAGAACAAAGATGTTGACCTTTTGTGTGCAATATGACATTTTCCTATCCCCACCCATCTCTCTTAGAGCGATTGGGCAGCTCTCTCTACCATTAATGTTTGCTCTAGGGGGATCGCTACACCTCCCTCTACAGCGAGTCTGTTTACCTTCCCACCCATTTAATAATCCTAAACATGTCGCGGTCCCTCGTCCCTTTTTTACGGGTCTACTATATATTCATGTGCGTATAGACGCATTTGTGGATAAGTACGACAAAGTTACCAGTTAGCCTACAGATGACCTGGATTCTTTAGATCCTCTCTTATTATTATTAATGCCCCTAGCTGTTTTTTTTTTGGTATATTTTTGTTGTGTACAATTCTGTATTCTTCCAATGCCTAGACTATCATATGCCAAATTGAATAAATATTCATATTTTTGTTGAAAATATCCAGTGGGCCTCTTTATATGACAACTTTTTTTCGAGAACTTTAAAACCAAAACCAAATGAATAGAAATACTACAAACATACCGGTAACATGTACCTACAGAAATAAATGATTGACGGCCTTCCTTTAACGGCAGGCAGACAAAAAGAGCAAACCTTGTTTTGAACTTGCCTGACTATCGTAATTGTCCCCATAGAACACCGTGCTTTGACTTTCTGTCGTGCACGACAGAAAGTACTAAATCATCATATTATTACATAAAGACGGCGTATTCGGCTTATTCACTTCAGGTGTGCTCTAATACATTGGAAAGCATTCCAAATATGCAAAAAACCCGGGTTCGAAAAAAATTGGGGGCGCTTCTTTCTGGAAATCTCCTCATGTCTCTTTAAGTATTTATATATTCATGTAATTAACAAATAATCATATAAACTTCAGTTAACACTTAAAGACACTATCAGTGATTTATTCAAAAGAGTGAAAATATTTGAAATTAGCAGGAATAGTTCAAAAGTGAAGGATGTCTCTAGAATTCTCATAAGTTACATTTTGCAACTGAAGAATTAACAGAAAATTAAGGAAGCAAACGGCAGTGTTCAAAGATACGAATCTCCATTCAATTACGTGTTGTAGTAAGTGTTCGAACGGACAATAATGACTAAAATTTCCTATTTTGCCCTTATTAGCTTGCTTCTGGTCCTATCATTTGCAGGGTGTGATAGGATACCTGTATTTGTTACAAACATGCAAAAATCTGATTTTGATGATTTTTTTGATTTTCTGATTTATCAAATCACTGATAGTGCCTTTAAGTGGTCAAGGTCTTGCGCATGCCCGTTGGTGGTCAAGGGGGGTCCATATGGACCCTAACCTAAAAGACGCATTTCCCATAGGAATATTTTAATAAAACTCATCGGATGTCAAGAAGACTACTCTAAAACATTAACATCAAACAAGGAAAAATTGAAAAATATTATTCGACCTTGAAATTAGGGGTGAAACATTGATTTTCATGAGTGCTAATTTCCACCAAAAAGAGGCCATTTTGTTTGACCTTTGTATGGGTCACGTGTGGTACCAATTTCATTGACAAATTCCTATGGGAACATGGTTAATGAAGTGCGGGTCCCATGGACACCCCCCCACACTCCACAAATGGGACTCGGGACTCTGAAGACCTTGTCCACTATAAAGTTGCTGCCAGAATTGTTCCGAGGTCGGCAATGCGCACGCCGCAATATCTGCATAAAAAGGGCGGAATTATCATGCCCGATTAAACAATGGGGAGACCAACCTACTCAAACAAGCCATTCGGCATTCACTTCCGTGTTTACGCACGTCATACTCGGCACACGGTAAATAACTCTAAACAATTCTGGCAGAGAGTTTAGTGTTAACCACCTGGGCACAACCACCTATCATACAATCTGTCTGATTGGCTCATTACAGGACACAGCATGAGATAGCCCTCTGAGTAACCAATCAAAAGAGTGCTTCCATATCTCTGTGTAAACCATACCACCATTCTTACAATATCTCTGATTTGCTCATTACATGATATTACCTTCCAAGTAACCAATCAAAATAGTGCTTAGATGCTGAAGTATGGGCAGGTAGTGCCGGGAGTTTAACCAAATTTGTTCAAGATGTCCCTAAAAGAAAGGATGTCTTAAACAAGAAATCTTTATACCAAATTGGCCAAATTGTGTACCTTTTTGGATTCATTTTACAAATAAGTTGAAAAACTACCCTAAAGGTGCTTGTTCCGATCGCTTTGGTACCCCCTGATTTAACCGGAAGTAGTATTAATTTTGATATCAGATGAAAGCCCGTATTTTTCTCATTGTCCTCCTGAAATTTCAGCTTCCAAATCCATTCCATTCCCAAGATATTGACAAAAAACTGCTGTTTTAGTGGTTAACCATCAATATTAGCACAGTAGGGAATAGGGCGTTGCACTATGCATTATCGCATCTAGCATCAAAACCGCAAGTTTGTTTCCCACGGCAATTGTTGGTCAGTGTATACAAGTGTCAGGCTCCCAAATCAACTAGAGAACAGGATAGACAAAAATCAGAACAAGCACCTTTAAACAAGTTAAGCATGATCAGAAAACTACCCGTATCTTACAAAATCTTTTCTTAATCCCTAAATGCATAACACAAGTTACTTGCCTGGATGTGAAAAAATCCAATTTGCACTATTTTCACTTGTATTTTGTATTGTTGTATTAAAAAAAAAAAAAAAAAAAAGGGGGGGGGGGGGGGTAGGAGGAATGTGTAAATTACTTTGCTAACCTTGTGCGTCATCATGTGTGGTTGTTAATGTTATTTAGGGAAATACATTTTGTGGGAGAGCATGGCCTAGCGGTTAGGGTGCTTGCAAATTTACCAAAAAATCCCAGGTTCAAATCCCGATGGGGTCACTTGCTGGGATTTATTCGGGTGCCCAAATCTGGATTTCCATGGTTCACTTGGAATTGGGCAAATGAATCATGAAAGCATCCCGTCCTTTGGAGGGGACGGTCCTGTGTACAGAGAGTGACAACTGTACATGTACATTGCAGTCAGTGTCGAATAAGAGTAGGGTGTAAACCCCTGACTGTTCCCAATCTTCCCCCAGTCTCAAAAAGCAGGCCATGTTAGGAGTGTCCGTATCATGGATACACACGGCCTCGGATCAGCTTACTTAGTTGATCAAATCCTGACATCACCACAAGCCATTACCAATGACTTGTGGACACACTAAGAAGAAGAAAGTTAAGGAAATCATGAAGTTTGTGTCAGTGGTGTGTGAGAGACCTCATACCTTTGTGAAATGTTGACCTTTTTCATATTTCCCCACCACCTGACTCAGTGAAGGGCCCTGGGTGAATGAATTACATGGTTAGTAGGGGCTTGTGCCCTCCTACAATATACCCAAGTTTGGATACTCTAGTTCAACTAGGAAAAAGAGTATGGCCAAATGCTGACCTTTTTGTGCAATATTGACCTTTGTGACATTTCCCCACCCCTGACAGATACAGGGGAGGACCCTGGGGAATGAATGACATGGTTAGTAGGAGCTTGTGCCATCCTATAATATACCCAAGTTTGGCTACTCAAGCTCATGTAGAAAGATATGGCCAAATGTTGAGCTTTTTGTGCAATATTGACCTTTTTTGACATTTCCCCACCCCTCTGACAGACCCAGGGGAGGACCCTGGGGAATGAATTACGTGGTTAGTAGGGGCTTGTGTCTTCCTAAAATATATCAAAGTTTTGGCTACTCTAACTCATCTAGAACAAAAGATGTTGACTTTTTTGTGCAATATTGACATTTTCCTATCCCCACCCATCTCTCTTTTGAAGCGATTGGGCCAGCTCTACTCTACCATTAATGTTGCTCTAGGGGGATCGCTACACCTCCTCTACAGCGAGTCTGTTACCTTCCCAACATTTAATAATGCCTAAACAGGTCTGTCCCCCTTACCTTTTTTTTACGGGTCTGTGATATTCATGTACGTAATAGACGCATTTGTTGATTAAAGTTACGACAAAGTTAAAAGTCAGCCTACTAATTACCTGGATGTCTTTAGCCTCTTATTAATTATATAATGCCCCTATCTGTTTTTTTGGTATATTTTTTGTGTAAAATATCTGTATTCTTCCAATGGCCTAGACTATCATATGCAAGCAAATTGAATAAATTTCATATTTTGTGAAAATGTGCCAGTGCCTCTTTAATATGACAACTTTTTTCAGAAACTTTAACCAAAAACCAAATGAATAGAAATACTACACACATACCGGTACATGTACCTACAGAAATAATGATTTGACGGGCTTCCTGTACACATTCAGGCAAGACAAAAAAGATCCCAAATTTTTTGCTGGCCTACCTATCCACAAAAGATAAACTACTTACTTTGCATGGCAAACAGGATTATATGTATTTTAGTGATGTTTTTTTTATGATATCTCAAGAAGCAGACTCAAGCAAAACTAGACTCATAGTTAAGACTCGAGGCTAAACATGATGAGTCTCAGATCTTAAGCATGACCTCCCTGAGCCATGACAAAAATTTCCCTCCAAATAGTAAGATTTCCCGGGAAGCAGGTTCCCAGTTCCTGCACTTTTTCCAGGCTTGGTTAAGCATGATGAGACTCAAGGCTTAGCATGAATAGAATCAAGGCTAAGTGCAATTAGACTCAAGGCTAAGCATGGTTATACTCAAGGCTAAGCATGGTTGACTCAAGGCTAAGCATGGATAGACTCAAGGCTAAGCATGGTTATACTCAAGGCCAAGTATGGTTATACTCAAGCTCAAGGCTAAGCATGGTTAGACTCAAGGCTAAGCATGGTTATACTCAAGCTCAAGGCTAAGCATGGTTAGACTCAAGGCTAAGCATGGTTAGACTCAAGGCTAAGCATGGTTAGACTCAAGGCTAAGGCTGAATAGACTCAAGGTTAAGCATGAGACACAAGGCTAAGCACAATTAGAAACGAGGCTAATCACAATTAGGCTCAAGGCTAAGCCTGATTAGAACCAAGGTTAAGCACAATTAGACTCAAGGGTAAGTGTGATTACTCTCATGGCTGAGCACAATTTCAAGAAGCAGACTCAAGCAAGACTTACACTCATGGTTAGACTCGAGGCTAAGCATGATGAGCCTCAGAACTTAGCATGACATCCTTGAGTCAAGCCTAAGCATGGTGAGACTCAAGGCTTAGCATGATTAGAATCAAGGCTAAGTGCAATTAGACTCAAGTCTAAACATGATTAGACTCAAGGCTAAACATGGTTAGACTCAAGGCTAAGCATGGTTAGACTCAAGGCTAAGTCTGATTAGACTCAAGGTTAAGCATGATGAGACAAGGTTAAGCACAATTAGACACAAGGCTAATCACAATTAGGCTCAAGGCTAAGCATGATTAAAATCAAGGTTAAGCACAATTAGATTCAAGGCTATACTTTGTTCCGGCCTGAAGTGTGAAGTGGCACACGCGCGCCGTATTACCCAGTGACGCCTCCATTCAGTGGCAGTTGGCTTGTGCTTCGGGACTACGCAGCGAAAGCGTTACAATGTATACGCCCGCGTTGTAACTCATAGTTTGAGCGGACAGAGTATAAGTGCAATTACCTCAAGGGTAAGCAAATAAAAGATTCAAGCTAAGCATGATTAGGAAAAGATTAACCATGATTAGATGCTTGACTTGAACTGAATGATTTTTCAATTCCAATATGGTGGTGATTCTTTGTTGGGGTAGAATTAGCTATTTAATTACATTTTTTTTTTCATAACATCTTTTGCTTTTTCATAAAATTTCTCATTTCTCTCCTGTCTTGCCACATGGCAAATTCCAAGCGAAGATGATTACGAGAAAGCTGATGAGGATGAGGTCAGTTTCATGGAAGGTGATATATTAATTGATGCGACCATACATTGATGACGGATGGATTGAGGGAAAGGTACAAAGAACCCGCGGCAATATGCTATTGGCACACGCAATACTTTGAAGAAATGTAGATTAATCACTTAACACAAAGTAGGCTAATGCTCCGAATATTGGCTTTCAAAATAGATATATACATCAAAAGTAGCAAGATAATTAGAAATACTTATTTTTTGCATTAAAACTGGTTTTTATACTGTCACTTTTTAACAAGATATTTCTGTACTTATTTTAGATTAACTGAGTCAGGTAGTGGAGAAAGTGTAGAGCTGTAACATTCTGTTGACATGGTGATTTATGTTAAATACAGACTATCAAAAAACCAATTTGTGAAAAAAAAAAAAATATAGAAACATAGTCAAAAAACTCTGCTTTCTGAGCCAGTTTATGTAGCCAGGAGAACAGGTGGATCTCTGCACGGCATCCTTGGAGCACAACTGTCACAGCCAATGGAGATTGCTCTAAACTATGGTGTCAGAACACTGACATGTCCCAAGACCAATTTTAACCATTATTATGCTTTGAGATCTTTCCCGTCCGTAATTTCTACACATTTTAAAAATCTGATGAGACATGGCGTCTCTGCATCGATACAGTGTTCTTTCTAAGGGTTTCACAGTAATCACTTATAGCATGCAGACATTGCATGGATGTGAGCTACTTCATTATTCGAGGGTCAATTTGGGTTTCAAATTCAATCGATAGCAGACGGCAACCAAAACAGGCAAAGACATGACAGCCAACAGTGGAAATTCTCAATTTTGGACCAAAAATTGGAGAGCTTTAAAATTTAATAGAGAGTAAAGGGACACTGCTGCAATATGGAGAAGTACTGAGACTAGCATCACAATCATTCTTCAGTGAATCCAAGGCTTTTATATTTGACGAAAACGGGAAATGGTCTAAGTGCACCATTGGATTCCATGCTTTATCCGTGATCGACATTTTTACACTCGGACGGATCCAAAAGGAGAGAATGCGGACTCTGAGGAGTTGGCGCTGACTTGTAAAGTATCAGAAGGCAAGCCTTTACCAGGGCACCAGTTACTTTTCAAGTCCGATTACGCACAAAGCATAATAATGATTGAAATTGGATTTCTTTTACACGATACACATGGCTTTCAATTCCATATTTGAAAGTTCCCAGATTGATGTAGGGATGTGCTTGCTCCATTTTTTGCTGAAACACTTTTATCAATATGATGCCAAGTCAGAGGAAGTGTTTTAAACTTATAATACCTAGTTGCTATAACACTCAGGTAAAACCTACACAAAATGTCTGGATGATAAGATTATACAATTTGTATATACATAAATAATTGCACTCTTTCTAATCCAATTCACTCTTGAAATCTTTCACAACAATATGGTACAAAAAACTATGTTAATGTTGTACGTTTTGTAAATAGCGCCACAGTGCCAGGTATCAACTGCGCGGGAGTTAATGTTTGTATCCAAGTGATCAGCATGACACTCGTACTGCATTATAATGACAATGACCACCAAAAATTGCGATGGCTGTGATCCGAAGAGGAAAAAAATATTCAGACAGGATTTACTACAATTTTGGACTTCTTAAGCAGCCCCATCTGGGAGAGTGTTCACCAAAGGAATGTCAGGAAAAGCTGCCCTCTGATGGGTTTGGTTCCATAGATTTCATAATTCTAATGGCAGATTTGTTCAGAGCTTCACAGCACTTACAAGATGGTAAAAAAAGATGAGAACTGCATTTTAATAATCATTACCCATTCACTTCCAACAAGAATGGGCTTGAAATCACAACAAACAGATCCTCAAAATTGGAGGAAGAACATAAAAATAAAAAATAAGGCAAGTATTTATATAGCGCTTTACACAACGTTCCAAAGCGCTACATTCTATTCCGTGTCACTAAGATAAATCACATTCACATATTGAAAAATTTGGCAGCCAATTATAACGGCCAGTAGACTACCCCTAACAGGTCCACATTTACACCTGGGGGAAGTGAGACAAGCGAGATAAAGTGTCTTGCCCAGGGACACAACACGTTGGCCTCGGCGGGGCTCGAACTCACAACCTAATGATCATGAGTCCTGCGCTTTTCCACTAGACCACACATGCTCTCTCTCTCGAGAGAGTAATTGCTGTAAATAAGCAGACCAATGATGGGAGGTCTTTGGACAGCAGGTAGCTTAACATCTCCAAAGGATAGGGTATTATCAGAGGTAGCAGGTAACACAAGTGCCCTAGGACAAATGATCTAAGGCAGTCTGGTATAATAATCATCATACTTGGCAATTTACATACAAGGTCTAAAGTGGTCTATCCCTTTAGTAGAAATGACCAAGAGCATAATAGATCTCCTGTACAATTTGGGCATTTTTGAAATGGTAAATCAACGTATTGTAGTCATGCTATGTGGACCTTTTGCTCCAACACATGGCTGCCTATAATGCACAGGGTCTATTGACAGCAATGATTTCTACCCACCCTACTTTTGATTATAAGACTGTTCTTGTTGGAAGGTGACTAGAAATATTTTGTACAAGGAACTGAACAAAACACCTGGATTTAAGCAATCACAGGTGAAGTATAGAGGCTATCGTGTTCCAGATTAGCGGCCATCTTTGGGGGTTCAACAATACTTTCACCCAGACAAATGCAATGTGGTCCAGGTGCAAAGCAGGTGAATGTATAGTTCTCAGATTACTTTCCCGCAAAGATGGCCGCTAATCTGAAACGCGGATAACCTCTATTGTTCCTGGCCACCTGTTCAAAAATATAGAATGTGTATTCAAGCATTATCCAGATTGTAATTTGTCCTTGTGCTTTGTAAGTCAGTGCCCTATTCCTTTTGAAATCCATACTCCCCCGGGGAAGACGTAACCTTAAAGGTGCAACGAGAGATTTCACATAACAGGTGTCCCTAAAAATATCGAAAGTACTGATTTTTGCTCTGATGTAAAGCTTTCCATAAAAAAATATCCCCATCTGAAAGGATCAAGCTGACAAATGTTTCTTTGGTACAAAAATTGTGAAATTTCTAATTTCGTATAGGAGTAATATGAAATTCAGCCTATGTCTTACATGAAATATAAGCAAAACAAATCACCTTTTTTTTTTCTCTCTTTCAAGACATTTCTATAGCCAAATACAAGGTAAGAAGTCTATTGAGTGTCTAATCTATATGAAATTACTATTATGACACAATATTTGGGTGCCTCAAAATCTCTCGTTGCACCTTTAATCTTTTAAAGGTGTGGGGTGGATATCAAAAGTAATAGCAAACTGGCCCAAGTATCCAGGACTGGGTGGCGTTTGAAATTAGAAACAGTAATAAAACAAAATGCAATTATGTGTTATTTTATCATGGAAATGTATGTGTACATAGAAAATTATTACTCTAATAAACCTATAAAAGCAAAGATTTCATGATATATCACCTGATACTATTTTTGTAATACATGTACTTCATACAACAATTAGGTTTTTTTTTTTTGATTTTCCCCATTTCTATCACACAATATATATAGGCTAAACCAAAATGGTTTCTGCCATATAAATGTTTCAGCCAATATCAATTCAAAAAGAAAGGCAGCTTTGGGTAAAAACTATTTTTCCATCAAAGTATATATTTTGATATCTGGACTTACAAAATGACTGATATTATACCATGTTTTAGAGATGTTAGAGCATAGACTAGAAATTCACACTTTGTAATGTAATGATTGTAAGATAACTTAATAACCCCATACTTGCTACAATACTGTTTTTTCTTTGGTCAATTATGAAGCAATATGTTATTCTTTTTCTTTCAAAAAGTGATCATGATTACTACTTGCATGTTTTCCTACGAGAGAGCAGGTGCAGATGTAAATTTGAATTTTGATTTTTGGACAACCATTGTCCTGGATAGCACCAAGAAAGCCTATACCAGAAGGCATTACATTTCCCATTGGGTCCATTCAGCGGGACAGAATTGGGACAGCCAGGGTAGTCGCCCTTTTTTTAAATTGACTGTGATACGCATGTACGGGTATGGCTCTCTGTACATGGGACCGACAGATTAACGTCCCTTCCAAAGGACAGGGTATTATCATGTATCACAGTTCAATTGCCCAAATCCACAGAACATGAGGAGAGTGAATTCTAATTTTAATCAATGGTTCAGATTAAATCCAGAATTAATACATTTAAATCTCAGCAAGTGGCCCATCATTCCCATCAAGTATCAAACCGGGGACCTCCAGCACCAAATCCAGTGGGCCACGCTCTACCCACTGTTACATTGATTCCATTTAATCACTGTTACTTGTATACAGTGGATGCACTTGACCATTTTCGAATGTCAATATTTGATTCGATTGACAAGCAATGTACAGTGTAACACTGGTGCTTCAAATTTGCATACGACTAGCCAAGCTCTGAAAAGGGGACATTCAGGTTTAAAGTATGAGCTTGCACAGAAAGGAAAACACAGATAGGTGGTTGCACTTATTAATGACATGGATTTTGGATAGCTGATAATTCCTTCACTAATGATCAGTAAAGTTGTAATAATTTGTAAAGTAGGGTGTATTTGGGGTATGGGCATTGAAAGGAAAACTCTGCCAGTGGAATTCTTTGAATAGGAAAGGGGTCATTGATATACCAGAAGGCTGAAAATGAGGCCGATGTTTGCGGCACGCCCCCGTATGGTTATTTGTGTTGAGTATCTTCCCCGGTTCATGAGCAGTTTAACTGCATGACAGGTAACCTTCACAGTTGTACAGGGTGAGTCAAAAAAAAGTACAACCAAATTGAGCGATTTTTCAAGGAAAACCCTCTGTGCTATTCATATATTTTCTTCTTGTAGTACATTCCCTGTTTTGTTAGCTCTCATATAAAAATTACGGCATTAAAATTGATTAACGCGTTCAAAAGTTACAGTTGCGGAAGTGAAAGTACCCGATGTGAAAGACCGAACAAGTTAAACGCTAGAGTAACCCAAGAGTAACGCTTGGTTTTACGGTTCATCTTTGGGGATTGCAGCATATCCTCCATTAATTACACATTTGGAATACACGTCAGGGAACACCAGTGACGTAACCAGCCTGTGGGTGAGGGCGTGGGAGGGGAAGGAGTAAGGGTGGGATCTGCACTCAAAATCTTTGCCCCCTCCTGGCCCCAATAGAGATCAGGAAAGTAATAAATTGATAGTATTGCAGGTTACCGTGTTCACCTTTGCAAAATGTGTTTTAGTGATACCCCAAAAGTTAAATGGTTCCCATCGCCTGGTCCCTCCCACCCCAACTGAAAATGTCTGGTTACAACGTTAGGTAAGACTATAAAATGAAACCGTATATCAAAATAATATTTAATAAAATCAATTTTTGGACTTGAAGCAACAATATGCAGCATTCTTTTCTTTTCATTCTTTTGATTTCCACGTAGCAAACTTCCAATTACATGTATAGGGATGGATAACAGATAAAGCATTAAATGTTCCATTTTAAAAAATATACTGTTAATTTCATTAAAAAGTATTCCGCATTATTATTCAACACATGCCCTGCAGAGCATTTGAATACGGCGCCAAAGAAATCAACCTGTTAATTTTTTTTGAAGCCCTCACGCTGCGCAGTAATGAGTCACATGTGTGCAAGTCTTGAGGATTTGTTCGGGGCAGAAAATGGATACCTTCACAAAAATAACTGTAGCATTTGAATGGCTTGATCGATTTTAAAAATTAAAATTAATTTTGAAAGTTTGAAAGTGATAAAACAAACTACCTTACACGGGAATTAATTGGTAAATTCCGTTAAGTTTTCCAAATTCAAAAGCCTCATTTGTTGTACTTTTTTCTGACTCACCCTGTATACTTTGTTCGCTCTCGAATTGACAGATACATCACTGCGCGTCTTTGTATTCGTGCGTTTCGAATGTGCCGCCTTTATTCACATGCGTAAAAACAATTCCAAGGAGAGCACACACGTTTCAGGACACTAAAACCTTAAAGACCAGGTGATGTCACTGTCAACTTGAGACCGAACCAAAAAAAAAAAGTATAGAAGAGAGAGTCCAATCAAATGGACTCAAGATGTCTTGAAGTTCTCCTGAACTGATTTGGTCCCCATATAAGAATTGCTAACTGTACCCTGGAAATGCTGCCCACCCCACAAAAATTTCATGATAATAAACTTTAGTACAGGGTGTCTCCAAAAATGTTACATAAAAAAAATATTGGAAAGATTTCCATGTTCCCCTCCCCTGCTTTTGTGAGTGTCCAGTGATTACGTATAAAGAATTTAATTTTGGATTAAGTAGCCACAATCAATAAAAGGTTGTAGAGTAACATTCTCACTGAAATATGCTTGCTGTACTTTCCTGTAGTCATGTAAAACAAATGCAACATTTTTGCAACACCCTGTAGTCCCCAAGGTGTGTAGAAGACAACAACAGGTTAAAAATTCACAACTCCAAATGTCTGGCCACTTTAAAATTGACAATATCCTACTTTTATTAAATCTTTTAAAAATATCTCAGCTTTCATAACCAATGTTAAGTACATTCACTATCAGCAAGATATTATCTACACATGAATGTTTATGCTATTTTCTGAGTATAATCAAATCAATGATAAAATGTGGTGGATTGTATGTAAGCTATCAATAAATGCTAATAACATTAACAAAGGCAATAAATAAAATATCCTGGGTTGCTCATTATTTTGTTGTTTGCTGTTTCTCAATTTTTGCCCAGTCTCATAGAGCAAGAGCAGAATATCATGGGGCCTTATTTAAGGATTCAGTTACCCCCCACTACAGAAGGTTTAACACCTTTGGTAGTTAGTATGGACCCTCTACATCAATGCTATAGGTATACTCCTCAAATTATGGTATAACTTTTCAATAGGGGCCAATTGAAGTTTACACAGGGTCAAATTTTTAAAATGCCCCAATCATGTTGAAATGTATGCCATGATATTGTCCATCTAATCATAAGGATGCCCATAATGTATCTTTGTACCATACTTAACTACCAAGGGTGTTTAACCTTTCGTAGTGAGGGGTAACAATGATGTTGACCTGGGTCCGTGCTCCTTCTCTACCATAGCCAATGCACAGGGCTGGAAAAATGCCAAATTCCTGGGAACGCAATCAAAATTTCCCTGCAAGATTGCAAAATATGCCTTCAATTCTTATGTATTTTCTTTATTTAAATGACACAAATTTCCCTCCATACCAATTTTCTCCAAATAGCAAAATTTTTCCCTCCAAATAGAAATTTTCTGGGAACGTGGTTCCTTAGGGTTGCCCAATTTTTCCATACATCTAATCCAAGCAATAACCTTTTGAGGAGGAATTAACAGAATTGAAAGTGTGATTAAACACAAGGTAAGGGTTTGAGACAGTGGAATCCTTGGTAACATAAAATGGGATTTTTAAAGGGGTAAGCAGCCAATAATGCAAGAGAATCCAAAAAATGTGGAAATACATTTTTTTAGCTTGGTAAATCAAACATAACTATGTACCATTTCTATGAACTGCATATGTAGACCAATAGCACCAACACCAAGTATTTGGGAAATTTGTCATATCGTTTCCTGCAAATAGACATACAGAGCTGACGACTCAAAATCTACAAAACAGTTTTAATTGTGTTTACACCAGTACAGAATAACACACAAAGAATCAATAATATGTGTGTTTGAAGTAAGGCTGTACAGGTCATGTGCACATATTATGCTTATAACACGACCCCAAGCAACCTTCAACTCTAGAAGGTGGAATACGTCTACAAAACCTGACCTTGCTTTTGCAACCATGGACACCATCTCCATTCACCGCACTGTTCTCGACCGCTTTCCGAATTCCCAACACAGACCACACTGATCGCTCAGGAGAGCCCTGCTAAGTCTGTACCAAGTACGCACACTTACTATAGACATTGCCCTACTTGCAGTATATCCAGACCTGGAGACTGAATCGCGCGAAGCCAAGACCACGCGCCCCCCTACTGCCTCCCCTCAACCCAACGAGGCTCATCCGGCCAGCTTCAATAACCCAATTTGAGTGCCTCTGCCATACAATCCTACACCAACCTACTTGGGAAGTGAAGCTTGACCGTCTCTTACTACCGTCAAGCACCTCGATCCGTTATGCTCCAAGGTATCTTCGATGAAGAACCTCCTGTGCCGACTTGACGGGTCTTCATGGGGTCCAGCCCAACGACCCTACGCACCACTGCCTTGGCCCTGGTCTACAGCACTGCTGAATATTGCTGCCCCAGCATGGTGCAACAGCTCTTCACACAAAGAAGCGTACACAGTACTCAACGAGACCTTGAGGACCATCACTGGCTGCCTCCGTCCTACTCCATCTGAATTCCTACCAGTGCTTTCAGGCCATTGCACCTGCAAGACTTCGGAGAAACATCCAACACGCATAAACTAGTGAATAAGGCCCTGCTGGACACAGCACCTGCTGCAATAACACTGTCAAAGAATCGGTAGACAGAGACTGCGTCTCGTCGACCTTTCTGTTGAAACGCTGCTAAACTCTCCGTTTCCCCCTTTCAACATCTTACATACATGGAATACTGCTTGGCTAGATACCCCAAGACCCGATCAACTCTCTATTACACCCAAGGCAGAACTACCACCTTGCAGCAATCTCCCACGCAAGGAATGGGTCGCCTTAAACCGGATTCGCACAGGAGACGGTCGCTTCAATAGCAATATGCACCGATGAGGGCTGCGGCCATCGCCAGCCTGCCAATGTGGTTCTCCATCACATACTGTGGATCACATTCTCAATGAGTGCCCTACCTTTCGTCCACCGGTGGACACAGATTTCTCAAACCCCAACCAATCAACAGTGAGTTGGCTCCAATGCTTACAACATATTTAGCTGCTGCCTCATACGCAAGAAGAAGATGCTTATGTGGGATATTCACACGGAAAGGCTTTTTTGATCTCAAGTTGGAATTTTGATACGCACATATAGAAATTACAGAATGAGATAAAAAGTACTGCCTTTTCTTTAATACACAGATTTCAAGCCAACCACTGCAGGTTATGTTAGTACATACCATTAACAAAATACCAAAATACGAATTTTGATGATTTTTTTTCGATGTTTCGGATCAGCAAATCGCTGCTTATCCCTTTAAGTGTACTTTACCAGACCTGGGTTTAAATCAGGGTTAGTCCTACATGAGACCTTTTTTTCCTTTCAAAAATCTGTGAAAGTTAAATGTAACAGGCGGCAAAATTCCTCATGGATGGGCCGGAACGGGCCATCCATGAGGAAATTTCTAGGGTACGTTGGAAGGAAAAAAGGTCCACTCATGTAGGACTAACCCTGGATTAAACCCGGGTCTAAAGTTAGACTCCCTTTCAGAATACCAGCCTTCAGGTTTATTCATACATCACTGCACTGCAATGCAGCAAAAACCATCTCTGATTCAATACAGCAGCAACACACATCAAATTGCTGTGTTGAGTCAGAGAGGGTTTTCATTCATTTTTACTTAACTGCATTGCAAAGACCTTTAGGCCTAACTACAATTGAATACAACTATGAGGTATCTTTTAGTGTAACAATAATATAATGGAATTTAACAACGGTATCAAAATGGCCACAAATGCATGGCAAATACATCACAACAGGGGTGTCTATTTTATTTTTCCAGAAAATTAAAATGGTTCCCCCTCCTTGCCATATTTTGTCCAAATTCTTCCCCAAAATTTAACATTGGTTCCAATCACCTAAGCATCAAATTCTTCCCCAAATGACTATAGAGACGAAACTTATTCCCCCACCTCAGAGACGAATAACGGAAGAATAGAACCTCTTCATCACAGCAGTCAAATTTCAGAGTCTTGTTCAATTGACTATAAAATGTCAAACTTCAAAATATTAGTAATATTAAAGGTGCATTTTGTGATCCCAGCAGCACCCGTTTTATTCATGGTTCACTAGACATGCCTGAGAAGAGCTTATTCACAAAGTTTTAGTTGATTCTGATATTGGGGTTTTTTGCTTTTTGTCATGAGCAATTGCTTGTTTCCCACAGTCCCATAGGCCACTGTGCTGTAATTTCTGTCCATAAAATTGTGAATTTCTTAGAGATATGACCGGATTTGCACATACCGTATTGTTCCTAATAAACGCCCCGGGGCGGTGCATTTTTCAAAAGGGAGGGCGTTTATTACAGTCAAAAATGGAAAGTCAAAAATCACCTTACACAGGCTTATTTTCGCTGATCAATTGCCAATAATACACACGAACGAGCAGGGGGACGCTGTTTTCGAACCTCCCGAGGTCAAAGGTCCATACTAATTAAACTATTACAACTGTGCACAACATCGATTATGATACAGATTACGACAGTCCCGGTCATTAAATCATGTGATTTGGGTAAGCTTAACTCATTTTCTTGATTTATTTTATCCAAAAATCGTAGGGGGCGTTTATTAGAGCAGGGGCGTTTATTAGGAACAACACGGTAATAGGTACACATGGATTACTAAGGCTAACGGTTCAGATGATATAAAAATCTCAAGTCAGGGGACGAGGTTGTGGATCCAAAATGCCCCCTGAAAATGATACATACCTTGTGGTATTGCCCCTTTGTAATTTAAATTACAATGTAGTAGTAGAGGTTTGCCTATTCTAGAAGTGACATATCCTTACTACGGCAACTAAACTATTCTTATTCAATGGGTGGAGTTTAGTAAGCAAATGCGCAATATGCCCATCTAATATGAGATATTGGTGTGCATTGTGCGAGTGTTTACATGTGCATAAGGTTACATATGCGTGTATAAGGTTACGCAGCACACACAACTAGTGCGGATTGGTTCATTTTTCACTAAAATTATTTCACTAATATAAAATACTCAGGAACCATCTAGCACAATAAGCTCCCCAACTCAAGCGCTAGATGAATGTGGGAATTACTCGAAGGGGTCTACCCGAGGTAGACGCTTGTAACACACGTGTGAACTAGCTGCCATCTTTACCGCGGAAGTACACACTGACTCACCTAAACAGATGCAGTTTTGCAACAAACTGGGATGGGCTAAAAGCAGCAAACCGAACCAGAATGGTGAGAAAAATGTGTAGAACACATAGTTTTGGTAGATAGGTGAACAAAAGCTATAAAACCGAAAATTTCAAACTTCTCAAGGCACAATTAAGAGCACAACTTGCTATGAGCGTAGCAAAA